>JARHVA010000402.1:4480000-4537500 GCA_037957365.1 Torreya grandis | reverse complement strand
GGTAAAATCTGATTTATCAATGTTTGTATTGATAAGAGGATGATTTATCAAGTACCTAGCTTAGTTGAAAGATTCCAAAGAGGAGCCACCATAGGTTGTGCTCAATTCATAGCATAAACTCAAGATTCAACAAGAGTAGGATAAACTTGCTTGTCCACTCTATAGAATGTACATGACCAAGCACTCATATTGGGAGGGTGAGTTCTTTTTTGTTCTTATTCTATGAGAAGCATGCCATCACATTGCTAAAAATCTGGTGCTTCTCCACATTTGTTTACTTCCCTCTCTTGGTTAGACTAGACTCTACCAAGATATAATTTGTAACCTCTTGAAGTAATAGAAGGTTTTGATTTGATTTCACTATTATGATATGGTGTGTACTTATCTCACATAGATACTAGTTCATCTGCTCATATGCATTATGTTTAGTGCTTTGTATCTTTTGGTCGAAAGTATACATGTGGACACTATGATTGGTTGGTGTCTTTTTTAGACTTACCCTTTCATTTTCCTCATCCTAGACCATTTGGTGAGCCTCTACATGGATGTGTAATAGATATTTATTTTCTAAGCTCCATTTTTATTATTTCATTAGTGTTCTTCATGTCAAATATGAAGGATCGACCAATAATTTTGGTGCATCACCCTATTAGATTTCTTAAGAGAACTTATCCCATTTATAACCCTTTTATCATAAATCACTAGCTTAGTTTTATTTTTTGGTGATAATAAAATATGAAGCTAACCTACTTTAGAATTTCATCCCCAACATAGGTGACCCATGACCTAGGTTTCTTCCCATTTTACAGCTCCACTAGGAGAAGCATTAAAACTACTTCTCCCAAGGGTGTAATTTAAGCTATAATAGTTATATAAAATCCATTAAAAATACCTTTTTAAGTAACATGGAAGGTATTCCAAGGCCTTTCAAGGTATCTCCTAGGAGATACTTTGAAATAAAATTCTAATCATGTGCATGTTCAAGGTATCTCCTAAGAGATATCTAGAAATAAAATTCCAAAAATCCATTAGGGTACTTTCAAAAATTCACTAGGGTACTATTAAGAAGTCCGTAGTACTTTCAAAAATCCCTTATGGTACTTGACTACTTATAGGGGTAAAACTTTAATGTAAATTTGGGCACCCCTTTATATCTTAGACTACTTCATCCAAGGCATCCATTAGTGACTTTTGTGTAAAGTAAAATTTTACTCCTTATGTGAAGGATAAATCCAATCTTGACCCTATTTTAAATCTTCCCAGGACATACCTTAAAAGTGTAATCCACTCTTATTTTCACAAGTCATTCAGAACATTTGTTCGTATAAAAAGTCTGATGCAAAAACTCTAAATTTTTTTTCCAAAGACTCAAAGTTCTTGATGAAAACATGAAATGGTCCATGTATAGGAGAACCATCAATAAATATGGGGAAAATCATACATTTTAACCTAAACTCAAAGACAAAGGAGTGATAATAAAATTTAGGCATCCACATGATCCTCCCCAATTGTCATACCTAATAAGATGGATGGATTTTTTATATGTAGAGGACCTAATTGTGAAAATGTTTTGAAATAATGAGATCTATTATTATATGATAGGAAAATAAAGAATTGTGGTCGATATCATGTTATGTGGGCCATGGCCAAAAATTATAATTTATCTTGGATCCTATTTAATATTTTTCTTTTTAATGTATTCTTATTTCATAATCTCTAGATCCAATGATTTTTTTTTTATAACTTCATCATATGCTTAATTATATATCTTCCAAATTGGTAAGTTTTGGTGGTAACACAAGACCCATAATAATCTTACCATAATTGTGTTAATTTGAAAAGAAGTAGCCTTAAGTAGTGGACCGCAGTAATGTTTTGGTAATATTGATTTTATACATTGAGAAACATTTGTGATAGTATCAACTTTTACATTTAAGTAAAGTATTTTTTTAATAACTTAACCAATATAAAAGTGTCTTTATGTAATGGGTATATATTTCAATTTTTCCTTGATGTTTTAACTTAATTCAATTTGTTCAGTCATAAATAATATGCCCAATGGATTAAAATGGCCATGATTATATGCCTATATCAGGAGTTTTTATTTGTTAATTATTAGTGTTCACCTTATATCAAAGGCATCAACTTATTATTTATGGATTTTTGGTGGTATATAAGAGGAATAATCCTTGGTTCATCATTGTTAATATCTTCCATATTATTTAAAAAAAAATCTTGATCACATTGAAAAGACTAATCACAATTCTTTAAGAGACTGGCCATTAGCCACGTAACCTTACAAACTATTTTTTGTCAATATCACTTGGAGGACTAGAAATTACAAATATCCTAATAAACTTAGTGCATCTTAACCCTCTATGTTATTACCTAAAATTTAGTGAGTTTTTAAATGGAGTTTTTCAAATGATTCCTTTAAATTTACTAGTATCTTGTGTCGTGGGCCATGTTTTAATATATTATGAAAGGAGTTGCACATATTATTATTGTAAGAATAATCTAATTAATTCTTTCTCTTTTATAATATACAATAAAGAAATTAACGTTAAACTTTGATGTCAAGTACTATATCTCAACTATGAGTGTTTTTTTATCCTACATCCAATGCAATTATCTATCTTGATGACATATAAGATGAAGTATTTATAAGAACAAGGGGATGTATGCCTGGGTTTCTAGGGTTCCTTTGCCTGATAATTTTTTCTCCATGGATGGTATTTTCACATGTTTTTGGAATCATGAATTTCTCATGGGGATATCAAATATTTATACTATGGTTTGAGATGTCATTGGTTTGTTTATCAATGATTTCATTTCAAAAATTAAGTCACCCATCGATTAAGACAACCTTTGTTAAGTCACATGTTGATATTATTTTGATAAATAATTATGTCATCCCAATATATGGAGATAGAAATAGGTTGGTGTTAATCTACTAATTTGTTTTCCTCATCTATTTAGTACCTTATTATAGAAATCCATTTAGCCTTCAAGTATGTGTCCATACCTATAACTTAATTATATATTTATCTATCTTGTGCCCTTGGTAGTCTCTTTACAACACCATATATTTTATATATCCATAGACAAGTTTTTATTGGAACATAGATCCATGTTAATTAAATAAATAACTGGACATGTTTCATTTCATATTACATTTTTTTGTACTTGGATGGGTGTTTTATTATCATTATCATATCATGAGACCATGATTGTATATGTTGGTGATTATCACTTGTTTAATGGACATACATTATTATTCTCCTGACATTTTATTTGTATGATTCTTTCCATTATTATTGAGTGAGAATTTTTTATCCTTGAAAGAATATTACCATTTTTGATATGTACGCATGTTGGTTGAATTTATTTCTATTAACTTGTTATTGATAGTTACTAGCATTTTACTCACTATTGTGAATTATAATTGGTGTTAACTAATTAAATTGAAATTTTTATTCTTCCTCATTATCTTAATCTACCATATTTTTTTCTCATCAGTGTGATATGAATTGATACATAGATATAGCTATCAAGGATTGATAATACTTATGATTACTAATGATCTAGTTGAAGGTATTATGATCAACATACATGGTTAATACTATTGCCTATATGGATACCATACATGATTTTGAATTGTCTTATATATGATATATAAGTTTTTAAGGTACTATCTACTTATCGGGGTAAAACTTTAAAGTAATTTTGGGCACCCCTTCATATCTTAGATTGATTCATCTAAGGCATCTAGTGTGCCTTTAATGTAAAGAAAAATTGAACTCCTTCCATGAAAGAGAAGGTATTACAAGGGCCTTCAATGTATCACCCAATACTTTCTTCAAACCTTCAAGAGTACTCAAATACATGTTTGAAAGGTATCTCTTAAGAGATAACTTTAAACCTTTGGGTCAACAACAGAGGATAAAATCAAATACAAGATCCCAAAATATAAGAATCTAATTGTTTTTTTGTAATTTTTCTCAAAACCCCCATTATTGACTATCATTTTGCATTTTAATAAAATACATGGTTGAATATTGACTTAATTACCTAATTTTCACTATGTGGCTATTCCACCCTGATGCATGTTTGAAATTTATCTCTAAGGATATACCATCAAAGCTATTATTTTTTTGGATTGACATAAACCATATCATTAAAAAATGTTATAAATGATAGGATTAACAACTCTTTTCATGTATTTTTTAAATGTCCAACTAAAAAATCATACTTTAATGGCTTTCCAATGTGGATACTATGTTTCTCTCATAAGCAATGGTAAGGTCATTGGTGAAGGAATAATACATAAAGTGGTAGGTCAAGATGTTAAATCCTTAGAAGCCATAATGAAGAAATACCTATTGAATGTATAAGTGTTGATGTGACTAAAGATTTTGATTTGACTCTATTACTTCCATTTCATATAGATTTTGTGGATAATTTGGGGGATGTAGTTGAAATTTTTACTATATGGAGCACAAGCATGATGCAACATGACACAAACAACTTTTCTATAAATAATGAAATGGAACAAAGTCAAAATACTTAATGTCTATTTCTACATATAAAACCATTGAAATAATAAAATGTTTGCTTAGATTGATTTCTTCGATTTATCGATGATATTATCACATTTCAAATCTTGAGAAAAAATTTTGTTGGGAAAAGGGTACATTTGTTGCATAAATGTACAGCTCTTGCAAATGATGAAAAAATTACTTTTGGTTATGTTGAATTTACACAACCAGGGGATATTTTTGGTTGCATTTTAGTACCAATGTTAGAAAATGAATTGGTAATTCACATAAGGCATGTTATATGACATTTTGACATAGGAAATTGAAACATCTATCATTAGATGGCCTTCCAACAAAATAGTGGACACTGAGACTTGTAGATAAATCAATTTACCATATATGACACCAAACGAGAAATAAATAGGAAATATTTGGGATGTTTCAGATAATGAATTCACTCCTTTCCTAACATTCCTAGTGTAAAATCATCCAAAAAAATTAGTTCATTCCAAAAAATACTCTACCCAAAAAAGAAGTCAGCCAAACAATTCACTCAACCAAGTAGAGTTTGATGAAAGAATGGATAGTGAGATTACAATAATGTATGTAGATAAATGTTGCACCAAAAAATGTTTCCAATCAAGATTGTCATTTGAGATTCTAAAATATACAAAGATGAAGTTTATTGATTCCACCACAATAGATAGGAGGTAACATGTCTTGGATGCCCTTTCTATCAGTTTGTTTAAGAAAAATAAAAATAAAACTAACATTGATTTTCAAGGTACAGAGATATTTTTAGAAGCTTGGCTTAAAATATATGGATTGAAGAGAATTAACTTTTTTGACATTCAAAATTATCATAAAATTAGGGAATGAAATGCATTCCATGTAGGGAGATTTTGACAAAACCCACATAAGAAGACAATGTCAACTAAAGATTTTTTGGACCAATTGGTGGATGATTTTGTAGATGTTTCTCCATGACTAACATGACAGGTAGATATAGATGGATCATGAGAAAATTTTCAACATCTTCTATCATCTTTCACTCAATAATTAATAAGGTACCACATTAGTGCATAACTAGCAGATATGGAATATAAGCCAATATCCCAGCCAAAATTCAATAACATGTGGAGAACTAATTTTTAGGATGTGACCATTGCCATGTTTGATGACTTCACTAGGTCAAAAACATGCATTTTATTGACTCAAAAAAAATGCTTTGGGTCCCTCTCTATAGAATATAAATAGTGTATCAAACAATAATTTTTTATGCACTCAAATCAAATACTTTTTGCAAGATAAATGTATTACACATATAAATGAATGTCAGAGTAATACCTTGAAGAATGCCTCAATGTCATTCATGACAAGGTGGAATGTCAAAAAACATTTGTGCTAAGAACAGTGACAAAAAGTAAAGTAGATATCAACAGAATATTAGAGTTGTCAATGGTAGGGATTATAACACATGGTCATGGTCCAGGTGGATATGGGAATTTTTTTACCATATGTTCTTGGAGGGTCTAAATTTACCATCACCTCTTAAACAAGTGCTTCAGGGATATGGAAACAATAGTTCCAGATACTTATGGATCTTTACTATATAAGCCTAGATCTTTAAAATATCCATTGTATGATGCACTTTTGTATAAAAACTACTACCCTGAATACAAGAAATATAGAGAAGAAGTACAATCAATTGGTGCCTTCAAAAAAATTCTTTCTAGGATATACCTTCAACTAGAAAACTATTGTGGGGAAAATAAAAATAGGTACTTCCATCCATAATTATATTTTTAAAATGTCTAACCTTATATGAAACTAATGTTACTTTTAAAAATTCACAAAAGCATGTTCTTTTTATAGGTATTTTTTGCAATACCTAATTCTCCTTGTCTACAAAAGTGTTTTGCTCAATGTTGAGGTAATATTTGTGCCTATAAGACATACCCATGAGGACATCGATGACATATTTAGAAACCTATCTGAATGTATAAAGAGGAAAGATTTATGGAGTGTGTTAGAGATGATGGACACATATAGGATGTGTGAAAATACAAGAAACTTCATGCCATATTTGATTAAAGAGGTAGTGGATTTCAAAGAGTATGTTAATAGTTACCAATTGAAGGGAAGAAATAAAATATTATGCTTGAAAAAAGGTCAATTCTTCCTTCTATGCATGGAGCAAGGTTAACCCATTATGCATTCCAAAAACTCTATAAGAGATAGAAATTGGTCCCCCCTGATTATATTATGGGGAACAAAATAAAATTATGGGCTAAATGTTCTAGAAGGTAAACCAACAAAAATTCATTTCAAAGACATGAAAAATAAATAAATGTCTCAAGATTCCATTGTTGTTAAAGACTCAAATAGAAGTAGAAAAAAGAGTCCAAAGAAATTAAATATAACTTGAATAACTATGTGTAAAAATTCAATGAATTTTGTTTGATCAGAAATAGTAATTGGAATGATCGAGCATATTACTTCCAAACCATCCAGGACATAATGAAATTAGACATGTTCCATTCTAAAGTTTAGTGCATGTGAGACTTTTAGCCTAGAAATCATCATGACATACCCCTACAAAGATATCTACATAAAATGGTTCATGATAGCACCCTCAATTTTGGAATGGTATCTACAAATACATATGTTGGTCCAAGAAGTAAAATAATAAGAATTACGTTTGATCCAGCTCAAGATGTGTAAATTGGAGACATGTTATTTGTCAGACATGATGATTCTATAGGATTAGACTACACAATATGGGTTTCTAGAGATAAAATCAATATTGAGATACTACAAACATATGGGGATATAGAACTAAGGGTCAATTTAGCTTGGTTCATCCCAATTAATGTAAGGAAAAAAGATGCAGAAGAAGCTAAAATTTATTTAGGATGCTTGGACAAGAAATGGAAGCCAAACCCAACTAACACATCTTTACCATCTATACTCATAGATAGTATCATCTACACTTGGAAGCCAAATAAAAATTAGAGATTTCATACACTTGTTCTCACTAATTTTTTGAAAGGCATTGTAATAGACTATTTGAATGTATCATCCCACTAGGCACTAACAAAAATAGTGATAAAAGGATTATGAAATTTGAAATGGTTTTTCCTTAATTTTGGAATGAGAAATATCAGAATGTTTTTTTTTCAAAATTTAGTCCATTTTTTGAGAATGTATAATGTTTTGTTGTTTTATTTATTTATAGTGGCACTTCACATTTTGGGTCTTGGTAAATACACTTCAGCTTTTGATTTTTATATTTTCTACTATGACAATTCAGTATGTTGGTAATTGTGCATCTATTTAATAGCATTTGAATATTTGAACATCCACTTTAACATTTTTCATCCTTTAAAATGGTCTTTGGCAGAAGGTCTTCATAATTCTCATAATTGAGAATTTAGTGCATCTCAAATTTTGTGTTTTGAAATATACAATTTAACATTTAGCCATGTATGTTGAAAGGTCTTTCGGATTTACACCTCAAAATGTCCCACTTGCATGTCATGATTTATTCTTCATCATTTGTGTATTGATAAATGTTATTTAGCTTTTCATGTGGCACACCAGATTGTGTGAGATAATATGAGATAAACTTTGATGGTCACAATGATGTCACTCAAATCAAATTAAACATATAGTTCAAAATCTAAACAACCAATGACACGTGGCATCCCAATCATCTTAGTAGTTATAAATCACATATCAATCAAGCATGCAATTATTGTATAAATTATTTTTCCTTAAAAAATATACTACCAAGTCTTATAATATCTATAAATGCATGGTTTGTGAACCACTTTGAATGGTCACATAATTTATACTTATTACAAATATATAATATAGATGTGATTTATTTTTTATAAGTCCAAGTAATTCTTGATGAAGTCCAATTTATTTATGATAGTTTTCAAATACTAATAAATAAATTATTTATGATCTTTTTAAATACTTTGGACTTATCACAAATACATTAGATAGATATGAGTTATTTATAATAAATCCAAATTAATCTTAATACAATCTAATTAAATCTGGATACAATCTAATTTATTTTTGATAGTTTTTGAAAATTTGGACTGTTGATAAGTCCAAATTATATGAAATAGTCTTTTTAGGCCATGTAAGGTCTAGAGATGGACTAGTTACAAACTAGGTCTGTAGGTCCTACCCCTATAGACTCACTATGAAACTTTCATGAGATATCTATTGACTCATATGGATTATTAAACAAACATATACATCCATTAATACCTATGATCACTCATTTCATTAAGCCACCAAGCTAACACCTTCTCATAAGGTCTCTTCATGCTATGACTAGTGTTATGACTAGGATTCTTAAGCACTTGAAAATTGACAACTAAAATTGAAACACTTATGAAGGTATTTATGCTTATATTTCATGATCACATATTGACAAACCACATTTCATAAGATTACAATTAATTACTTCACTAGGCTTCACTATGCATACCTTCTTGCAGAGTCTAGACTATGCTTTTCAAGATACCTTGTACTCAAGAACTAGTACTTAAACATTATTTTATTAACCTTATCTTTGAAAATAATATTATAAGAATCATTAGGTTTATTTAAAGTTATCTTAAAATATAAATACATTAGGTTGGCTTCAAATTCTCTCTTTGAACTACAAATTGACATCTATGACATCTACCTGACATCAACCTTGACATCAATAAGAATACTTCTCAACAGTGAGGTATAGGTAGGACATATTCATCCCTTAGAGTGTGATGGAAGGAGAGAATTATTAGAAAGGGTGGTTTAAATGGAGACATTGGGGGATGATATATAATGAATTCAGAAACCCCTTACACACACCACTTAATATATCATGTTTTTCAATTAATTATTTGATATAGACAGTGTAACATGTTTTGTGTATATTTATTTTAGGTAATTTTTAATATGATTTATGGTATAATGTTGATTTTTGATGATGATCATGTTAATTGTTTAAGTGATTTCACTAGTTTTATGACCATACTAGCATACCTTATATAATACAATTGTTTGATTGAATTAGTGAATTCAGTTATGTTTTATTTACCTTACTACCTTATTAGGTATGGTTGTAAAGTATAATGATATGATGTTTTAAAGGATCTTGTTATTTTTATTTGATTTATAAGATTTAAATAATTAAATATTATTATTATTATTATTATTATTATTATTATTATTATTATTATTATTATTATTATATATGCTAAATCTATATTTTTAAATATATAAATTTTGGAGGTTTTTCAATGATGTCTCCAAGGTGACCAAGGTTGTTGATGAGGTGTCATGTGGGTTAGTTTGACAATGACACGTGTGTTTCAAAGTGATTCAATGTTCCTACATGGTTATTCAATGTTTGACTTAGTGAGGTAACTGATTGATGATATTGATGATATGGAAATGTTTTAGAGACCCCATGGGATGTTATGAGTTATTAGAATACTTATGGAAGTGAACAAAACTCTTTAGAATGGTCATTTGAGTGTCTAGGTTAAAGTAGTCATCTTGATAGATAAAGCTATTTAAGCAATTTGATGACATCATATTTCACACATGTGAAGGTTTTAATAACATATTGATATATGGATAGATTAATATATGTGAGGATATCATGTGGTTAAAATTTTAGGTTATGAGGTTGAGTGTAGAAAAATATATTAAGGTGTAAACTTAGCCAAATTTATAAGAAGAGATCTACGATGAGCATATAATCAGATCACATATCTAATGTTGATAATCTAATATAATAAAATAATTAACCAATGAATCATATTAATTCAAATATTCAATATTTCATGTGGGGATGCTAAGTGGTGTAAGCTCATTGGAGTCAAATAGTCAATTTGCTCAAAAGGCATGCGCTAGTGACAAGTGTCACAATCTCAAAAACTATGATATTAGATCAACAACACATGGATGTTTGTATAATTATATATAAATGGTGGATATTGATTAAATAATTAAAATGATGCTCATATTGCATGCAGAAATACCAAGTGGCATAAACACATTGACTGAATGGTATAGGGTGCTCAGAAGGCATGTAGAGCTACCAAGTGGCACAATCATAGAAGCTCAGATCGAATATCAATGGTGAGCATTGAAATATAAAGACCAAGATGATTTTGAGTATATTTATGGATCATGTTTGTTTAAATTTTCTAGGGATCATGAGATGAGGTCAAAGTGTCTGATGTTTAACATTTACACAGTGACCATTGGCATTTGAGTTCAACAAATAAAAATATAGTGCTCAGTATTTTTATTATATATTTTGATCCAGGATGAATATCATGATGGTGTAAAAATAAAAATTTTAAATGACTCATGGTGAATATAGTGACATTGGTTATCATGTTTTAATGTTTGTATAATCAAATTTATTAATCTCCAAAGTTGATTGTGTTTAAACATGTTCTGTAAGTGACCTGCAAAGGATAATTGAGTTATTCTTGATAGTATTTTGATGTTTAAAGATGGAATAAATATTAGAGAGTGTTTTAGACTCCATGAGGATTATATATATGGATTTTATAGGTTTTACCAATCCATATTCAGTGTGAATAAAGGCTTATAAGTTGATTATGTTTATTAAATGCACTAGCAAATTGAGTGACCACTTTATAGATGTATGTTAGAAGAGTTTTGAGTAGAATTGAAGAATAAAATGAGCATGGATATGTTATATATGTCCCAAAGTATTATAAAAAGTAATTTTTTTCATATTTTTTCCTTGATCAATTATGAAGATTCAAAATATCTTGACTATATTTTGACTGTATATGACCAGTTTAAGTGGTCATTCTGAGAAGAGTTGATTTGAGTTTCTTAGAGCCTATGTTGAAGTTTCTAAGGCACATAGAGATGTTTTATAGGTCCTTAAGGGTTTACCCATATGATATAATCATATGCATATATGAAATATTTGAGTAATTGTTTTAGAAGTATGAGACTATATTTTCTATATATGAAGACTAGAATAAAAAGGAGACCTAATTGATAGGTTCAAGTATAGAGATGGTATTCCATGTGGCATGGACCCATGAGGGAGTAAAAAAGGGGATATTAAAGATAATTTTGATATTTTTAAATCACTATTAAATGATGAAGGTGGTCTAAGTAGTGTCACATATAATGTGTGAGTATGAAGGCCTAATTGTTTTAGGTCTCACAAAGACCTAATGGTGGTTTAGGGCTAATGAGATAATGATCGATCTATGAATAGTATGGTTATCACATGTAAAGTATGTATGGACATATTTTAATTTTGGTTAAAATATGTAAAGCATCTTGGTTGATCAAGATGGATTAAAGGAAGATAGTGATATAAGTACAAGGTCTAATTAGACTAATTGTGCTAGTTATGGATGTGTAGATTTAAGCAAAGGAGAGAAATTTTGAAAGACAAGATATAGGTTAGTAAGGACCATGAAAGTATGAGGAATATAATACATGTTTATCTAATCAAGTTAATGAAATAAGACACGTAGGTTATTGGACCTAATGAGCCTAGAAGAGGTAGTTTGAGCAAGTTAACCCTTAAAGCAACTTGAGAGATATTGGAGGTGAAGAGTGCAAACAAAAGTGATCATCATAAATAGAAGAGTAGAAACACGTGTTCAAGATGATCTATTCAGGTAGTTGAGTGGGTTCTTTTTTACCTAGGGGATTGGTTCTTCCTTTCAAGGTAAGTCTTGATAAAGGTCTAGTTGTTGTGGGTGCTCATCTAGACAGGGGAAATAACACCTTTTGGGATTGGTGTCTCACAAAGATAAGGGATGGGTGTTACTTTATTAGTTGGTACTGGTCTAAATTTTGGATCCTATTTTATCAAACTATAGTCCATCTTGTAGGGTTTAGTGGGTTTTATCCCCCAATAAGGTTTCCCACATATATGTTGTGTTTATATGATGTATGTTATTTTATATGCTTTGGATATATGTGCTTTCATGTTTATGTTTCTTGATCAAGTTGATGTATGATGAATGTTTAAGAGTTGTGAATTGAATTGGATTTTCTTACATCACTGAATCACCCCCATTCTTAGTGATTGTACCTCTAATAATTGGAATCATACTTGGACCTTTTGTGTAAGTTTAACCACTTAAAGGTGATCTAAGGTAAAATATGGGTGAAAATATCATCATGTTTGATAAAGTAGTTTTCCATGATAGTGAAGAAGAAGAAGTGTTGTATAACAGAGAGGAAGAAAAAGTTGATCTAAAAGCTAAGCTCATGGGCACACTTGGTGAATTGAATGAGAAAAAGAAGAATTATAAAATGAGGAATATGATCAAAGGTCTTGAAGCATAAGTTAGTTCTCTTAAGGGAAGTTTATTAGGCAATTCTGAGAGAGAGAGGTAAAGAATAATCAAGAATAGATCAAGCTCAATAAGGAGCTAGAATTCTTAAAATAAAGATCTAGATCAACATTCTTGAGGATCAATTAAGGGTTACAAAGATAAATCTTAGTTTAAAAGAGGAAGAATATAGACACCTCAAGACTCATTTAGAAGAGACAAATGCTAAGTTGAGTTTAAAACAAGATTAGAATGATGAGTTGGAGTCTAATATTAATTCTATAAAGATTATTGAAGATCAAGAGTGTAGATTGAAAGAAGACATGGCCAAAAGGGCCAAGGATGATAAGGATACTATCAAAGATCTTAGAATTTAATTAGAGGTTGTAAGTTTAAGCATGAAATATAAAGAGATGAATGTGTTCAATTGAAAGATAATATTGTTTCCCTAAAGGATGAGCATGAAAAAAGGTCATAATTAAGACAAGAAATATTTAATTAGAACAAGTCAAAGAGGATGGTAACATGAAAGACAAAAATTCAAATCAGATCAAACACAATATGAAGAAGCCAATCAGACAACTAAATGCTTAAAGGTATACACAATATTTTACAGGTCATTATTTTATTTGTCATATTGTTGATCATAGGGAAAAGGAATATGTAAGAAGAATAAATTAGTCAAAGGATGATCACTTCCATATTCAAACAAAAGGTATGGAAGACATTGTTTGCTATGGTTATCAAAATGTTGGTCACATTATTAGGTTATTCAAACAAAGACCATCAAGTCAAGATAAGTTCAATCAGGCTCTTAGAGTGCAAGAAAGAAGACAGGCTAAATAAATCAATTCAATGAGATATTCATCCTAGCATCTTTGTTATTCATGTAATCAATTTGGACACATTTCTAGAAAATGAAAGAGAAGAAGAAATTAGTCAAAGAAAGATCAAAATCATCATCAAGAAAAAGGTATGAATGATCTTATTTATTTCAGATGTCATAGATTTGGTCACATTGATAGGTATTGAAAGAATAATTTGAATAAGTTATTAAAGAAATATAAGTTATATGGAGTTCCTAGTGTGCAAGTAAGAGGTCAAAAATGGTTGTGAAAACCTAAGCCTATTATGAGAGATCATACTGAGAAAAAAGATGGTTTGTTTGCCATGATAGACATGAAGGAAAGTTAATATTTTATGTTGTTGGCATTAGTTGACAAGTATGAAGCAAAGAATGAAGTCAAGTATTCATTAAAACTCAATTTTGTGATGAGGAAAGACTACAATTCAAATGAGAGTATGGAGATATGGGAGTCTCCTAAGTTTTGGGACTTTTAGTCTCACTATGTCAAAGGGGTATCTCTCTCTAAAATTCAAGGAGAAACTTTACGCAAAGATGAAGCATGGTGGACACTAGTTGTGTTTTGGTTGATGTTTCAGGTTAAGAAATATATTTTGAAAATGTTCTTGGCTAAGGGGGAACAATGAGTTTTATGTAACTACTCTAAAGTGTTGTGATAGAATGATTCAGAAGATATATTCAGGAATAGTTATCCTAAAGACAAAATTTTTGGTCAAATATTTGATAGATGGTTTGAATATGATCAAAAGGGTGCCTAATCTTAGGTCAATTATGGGGAGTCCCTCTTAATGTTTTCAATGTAAGTTCATATAGTTTATGATGATCATGTATGTTTTGTCTTCATAGAAGCTATGTATGATCAAAGAAGTATGTAGTCATAGAGCATGTTTGAAGAAGTTAAATGTAAGAATAGGTATGAAAAGTGTTAGGGGGATTGTTTATTATCTCTCATAGGTGATCCTTTCCTATTATTTGTCTTTTAAGTCTTTTTAGGTCTGCAGGATCAATAGTTGAGCCCAATTTATCATTGTGTCAAAGGGGAGAAAGTGATTGAAAAGTTAAATAGAGTCTATACATAAGCTTTGTATTGGTGTTGAAATAAATGAAAAAGGGGGAAATTTTTTTAGGTTTTTTATGAGGTATCATGTGGGTTAGTTTGACAATGATAAATTGTGTTTCATTGTGCTTCCGTGTTCCTATATAGTTCTTCAGTGTTTGACTTATTAAGGCAATAAATTGATGATATTGATGATATGGACATGTTTAAGAGAAAATATTGGATGTTATGAATGCTTATAATGATAATTTAAGTGAATTTAATTCATCAAAATAGTCATTTGAGTGTTTAGGTTCAAGTAGTCATCTTGACAGATAAAGCTGAGTAAGCAGTTTGATGACATAATAGTTCATACGTGTGAAGGTTTTGATAGAATATTGATATATGAATAGATTAAAATATGTGAATATATCATGTGGTTAAAATTTAAGGTCATGAGATTGAGTTTATAAAAATTTATTAAGGTGCAAAGTTGGCCTTCAAGGAAGAGTTTTACTATGTTCCCATACTTAGCCAAATTTCCAAGAAGAGATCTACGGTGAGCATTTAATCAGATCACAAATATAATAGTGAGAATCTAATATTAACATATAATGATACAATAGAGTGTATTTAGTTAAATAATAAATATTTCATGTAGGGATTCCAAGTGGTAGAAGCTCATTGGAGTCAACTAGTCAGTTTGATTAGAAGGCATGCATTGGTGACAAGTGTCACAATCTCAAAAGCTTTGATAGTAGATTAAGAACATGTGGGTGTTCATCTAGGTAGAGACAAATAGTGAACATTAAGTTAATAATTAAAATTATTTTCATATTAAACATAGAACTAGCAAGTGGTGTAAGCACATTGATTGAATGGTATAAGGTGCTCAGAAGGCACGTAGAGATGCCAAGTGGCACAATCGTAGAAGCTCGAATCAAAGATCAACAATGAGAATTACAAGATAAATACCAAGATACTTCAAATGATATTTATTTAGTGTGTTTTTTAAAATTTTACAAGGATAATGAGAAGAGGTCAAAGTTTCTAATGTTTAATGTTTACACAGTGACCATTGGCATTTGAATTTAACAAAGGAAAATCTAGTGCTCAGTATTTTGCTTATATCATTTGATCCAGGACAAATTTCATGATGGTGTAAAAATAAAAATTGTAAAGGATTATGAGATTCATATTGTTAAATTTGTTTGAACATTTTAATGTTTGTATAGTAAATATATTAAGCTCCAAATTTGACTATGTGTTTCAACATGTTTTACAAGTGACCTGAGAAGGATAATTGAGTTATTCTTGATAGTATTTTGATGTTTCCTGATGAAATAAATATTGGAGAGTGTTTGAGACTCTATGAATACTATTTTTATGTATTTTTTATGTTTTATCAATCCCTATTTAGTGTGGAAAATGGCTTAGAAGTTGATTATATTTGTTGAATGCATTGGGAGATTGAGTGACCACTTTGAAGAAGTATGTTGGAAGAGTTCTAAGTAGAATTGAAGAAGAAAATGAGAATAGATATGTTATATAAGTATTTAAGGATTATGAGAAGGCATTGGTTGTCATAGTTTGCCCTTGATCAGTTATGAAGAGTCAAAATAGCTTGACTATATTTTGAATGTATATGACCAGTCTAAGTGGTCATTCTGAGAAGAGTTGATTTGAGTTTCATAGAAATTGTGTTGAGGTGTATAAGGAAAATGGAGGTGTTACATGTATACACATAATATTTTCAACATTTTATCAAATATTTATGCTTTGCATAATGTAGTAACTTGTTGAGACTCAATCTCTCTAAGTGCATGCCTTAAAGAGTGTACTTAGAAAGGGGTGGGTAGACCTTTGGTGCTTCATAGAATTGTTGTCCCTTATTGCCACATTATTACCAATCCAAACAGATATTAAAACCATTCCTTAAGATATTAAACCTCCATTGCACACTTCTCTAGTATTTTTCCATGCTTTATCCTCCTTTTCTTGCCTTAATTCCCTTTTGGATAGTTGATTGTACTAGGTCAATTGGGTTGACCCTATACAGTCTAGGGGTAATTTTTACCTTTTGAGTTTGTTAGCCCTTCAACTAACCTAGCTCAAACCTAGTGAATTATCCCCCAAAACATATAAGGTTGACTAGGTCAACCTTATATAACTTACATTTTTGGGAGGATTTAGGGTGAGATCCACCTATAAATTCAAGATCATTTCATCATTATTTCATGATGTAATCAAGAGTTCTTATTTGCTCACACTTCTTTAAAATATGATCTTCCACCATTCTACTTGAGGAGTCTTAGCTTAGGGTTTGTACTTAGATAATATAATTATTTGGATAAGTCTTGGATACTTTGTCCTTTCTTATTTATCCTTACAAACCACAAAAACCTATTGTGAAGCCCCTTTGTCCAAGGGAGAGATTGAGTCTTGATCGATTCACATTCAAGTAAGTATATTGTAACTTTGCTCTCCTCTCTTTTAGTAGATAGAAGCAGCATAATTATTTCATCTAATAATAGTTCTCTTCATATTCTATGTATTAGGGTATTACTCATACTTAGTTTAATTGGGATTCTCTTATACATATTTTGATTGCTTTACTAACCCCTCATATTGTGCCAAAATCTTTAGTGTGAATTATATTACATTTAATTTTTTGTTCTTAGAATAGAGTGAACATTAAACCTAGGACTCTTTTAGGGTTGTGTGATTGTGTTAGATTATAGGCTTTGGAACCCTTCCTATCATGGTGTATTGTGATAATTGATCTCATAATTAGGTCTATTGGATTCCCATATTGATCATACCCCCATTTAAAAAATATATTCCCAATCAGAAGTGTAGGTATGCTCTATCTTCTCTAAGAAAAGATTGATTTAGAGACATGATGCATTTTTGATTGCATAAATTCTTGTGAACCCAACATGAACTAACCCTTGTGGGATTTTTTCATCTTATTTAATTTTATTTCATTCTTTCATCATTATTTTTATCATATGTTTTCCATATTGGATTGACTCTATTAACCTAGTATCTAACTTCTATGCATATTTTTTTAGGTACATCCTATTAGATTGACCTAATCAACCTAGTACTATTTTTCACATTTCAAGACATCTAATCTAGACTACTAGGTCAACCCAATAAAATATGTACACTTTCAAGCATCCTACACAACATACTAGGTTAACCCAGTTGACCCTGTACATTTCAAGCACTCAACAACAAGTTTATATAAAGCGTGATCGACCCAATCAATCTAGTTAGTAGAATTTGTAAGCATATACCAAGGTTTTTGAACAATAATATCCATTCTCTACATCTCTAATATACTAAAGTTCCTTTATATCTCTTTATATTTGTATTTATTGTCTTTCCTTTCATAGTTTGTAGTCTTCAAAACTACCCTTACATAGTCAAATGGATCAATCTTGCCAACCTAGTTCTATGTTCTATGTGTTGTTTAGATAACTAAGTTGACTCTATTGACCCTGTTCATTTTTAGACTTTGCTTTTACAATATAGGTTTGACCCTGTAAACCTTGTTCTATATTTTTTGCATACACTATTAACTATATCAACATTGTACCTTGTTTCAATGTTGGAATTAACCTTATATGCTAGTAATTAGTTCACACTTTATTTTCTTGTTACTTACATGTTTTAAATAGATCACATAGTTTAATTCGGAAGTTTTTAGTTAATTGTTTAGTTTAATATTTTCTATTTTATGCACACATGGCCAAATTTCAAAATATCAACAAGCATTTTAACATTTGTCTACCCAAGGCCAACCTACTTGCTTTTCATCACCAAAGGGAATGTTAATTTGATACACTATTTAAGTATAAAGCATGGTTAATGGTATATTTTGGCTAAGAACCCAACATCCTTATCACTATAGTGTGTGAATTGAGGTGATAGGCCCCAATACCAAGCATATATCATTACCACTATATTCATTTTTAGCTCAAACTACCTAAAACCATCCTTAGATTGTCATTCTAGTTCTTCAATTACAACCAACTTCCCATCACATTTAAAATCACATCTTAATAATCTAATTAACATTAAGGTTAACCAATTAGTTATATATTTACTTTAAAAGTTGATTTATTTCTCTTTTCTCAGTTATATTTTTATTGTAAAAATTTTCATTAGTCAGTGTTGGTGCAAGGTTTTATGTTGTGTGCTTTAATTGAATTAGCCAGGATCAATCCAATTAACTAGTTGTTTCCTTTAAGCTATTTTTTTAAAAATTACTTTTAAAAATTGTCTTATTTTAGTCCACAAATCTATCATCAATTTTTAAGTTTCCCTTTATAATGTATTGGGTCAACCCAGTCAACCTTGTATCTTTTTCAACCCCTGTTCATTATGTTGGATTGACCTAGTTAACCCTGTATAGGTTGCAGACCATGTTTCCTCCTCTTCCAATCTATTTTTAATATAATTGATCAAACCAGTCAATCCTATACTATTTATAGTTCTTATTTTTTATGCTAAGTTGACCCAATTAACCCTATATTACTTTCTACCTTCCCTATTTATCAATCTAGTTCTTTATCTTTCCTTCTTTGCATTCTATTCATTTCTCTTAAATCATAATGAAGTCTCCTATCAAAATATTTTTGTATAGTTTGAATCCATTTAGATACTATATGGTATTTTCATTTCTTCCTCTCTTTTCCTCCCAAGAGCACCATCACTCTTGGGGCACCTCTTCCCCTGCTTCATCCATGATATGAAATATAGTGAAAATAAAACCTCAAGATGAAGTTGATGGATCTAATCCTTTATATATCTTCCAAGAAACTACTCATCTTTAAAATCTTCAAAATAATGTGGGAGTAATTAGTACAATTTTACTTAACAATCCCATGAGTAATCTTTCTTCTAGTAATCCTCCCCCTAAGACTAATTTGGGGGGTGCTCCTACCAACAAAAACTCACCTCTTAATAGAACTCAACTTTTAGCCCAAGTTATACAAAAAATTAACATAATGAAAAATTATAACACCAACCAAATTATGCAACTTAAACAACATCTAATCAATGTGGCTAATCAACCTCCAACTATGCATCCTCAAGCTAATCCCAATTTCATTCCTCCACATCTTCAGGATGCTTAAGGTAATGTTATTCCTCAACCCATAATGAATAAAAAGATGCTTTAAAAAATTAAAAATGAGCCTTTATCTCACTTCGTTATATCCATTGATATTGGTAACATATCTTCAACTATCAAATATGATGGGACTAAAGACCTTGCCTCATTTCTCAAAGCCTTTGGCAACCTCTAAAAAGAGTGGATCTAAACTAATTCCTTCATCAAAACTAAAATCTTAGTGAAAACCTTCAATGGTAATGTATATAATGGTATAATTAAATTCCTCAATATTCTATTTGGTAACTTGAAGATTTGGTCAATTCTTTGGTTAAAGAGTTTTAACACAATGATCTTCTTGAAAATTGTCTTAGCGACTTCATCAATGTTAAGAAATCTCCCATTGAATCATCTCATGACTTTATCAAAATATGGAAACCATTGGCCCATAAATCCAACCATAACATGATTGATGATAACTTATTCAAACTATTTATCACTGCTTTAACTCCCACTCTTTAATATAAGGTTTGAACCTTTTCTCCCCAAACACTTAATGAAGCTCTTGTTCAAGATAAACATCAAGACTTTATTATGAATAAATTCGAACCTCATCCTAAAATTATTAAATGATCTTTCCAAACATCTAATACTATCACTAGTGATAATCTACATACCAAACTAGGAGTTTCCAAAATAGATGTTCCTTCACCTTCTTATACACCTCTTTCAAATCAATAAATCAAACAATTTTTACTACCCTTAAAACATTTCATCTATCCCAATGCTCCTACTAAATGGTATGACCCCAATCTATTTTCTTGGTTCCATGCCAACATTGGGCATTTTCATGAATCTTTTAGAGGGCTCACTAATTTTTTTATATCTTATATGGTTGGTGATTCATTCAATCATGAAGTTATGATCAATCTTCATTGTCAAGAATACACTACTACTTTTCAAAAATGAAAACATTCAAAATATTTTACTTCAAATAACCAAAAAATTATTCTAATAATCAATTAATTATTAAGGATGTTTGTGTCATTTATGCCTATTATGACTACTATTTTAACAATTATCAATATGTCAATACTGCTAAGGTCAATTATTGTCATAAACCAACTCACAAAGATCTTGTTACCAAGCCTAAAAAGCCATATTTGGTGGAACAACTTCTTAAAGATACTACCACCACTAATGTATCCTTAGAAGCCCAAGAGGAACCATATCCTCCTTCCAGTCTTCTAACCACATATATTCCTCCAAAGTCTAATTTACCTCATAAGGATCATGTTAGTTATTCTAAATCTCATTGGATCTTTCTTGAGGAACTCAACTCTATGCCTTGTAGAATTACACTTATGGAGTTGGTTCACACCTCACCTTATCATTTTAAATTACTTATGTAACAACTTCAATAAATTTAAGATCTATCCTCCATAGATGAATGACCACCGTCTATTCAATCCCAACCTGCCAATGTCAATACCATTTAAACTATGTGTGCTTCGAATCCCTCTAAGAATTCCTTGAAGAGGACATGATCAATGATGAACTTATTTTTCATGTTGATGATCCACCACTCTTCATCAAATTAGTCATGAATACCACTTTTATCTATAAATTTCCAATTGATTAAGGTTATGGTATTAATGTATCATATTTATGTCCACCTAACAACTTAGTTATAATAAGGACCATCTTAACCAAACCAATATTAATTTTCATGGTTTTGATAAGACTAATCAAAACTCACTTGGTTGTATTTAGCTTCCATTAATTATTGGACCTAAGACTATTTGAACCAAGATTATAGTCCTTAATATTCCTTTATCTTATATCATACTCCTTGGTCATCCATGAAATCATTGAATGAGGGCCATTGCTTCTTCTGGTAGTCAATGTATTAAATTCTTACATAATGGAAAATGTCATAATCATGAAGTTGATCCCAACCCATAGAGCATCCAACTTCCTAATCCTAAATCATAATACCATATTATTACCATTCATAAGATTAATAGTTATATTTTACCTAATTTCATCAACATAAATCTTGATTTACAAGTTACTCTTTTGTATTTTGATGATGATAAGCCTAGTGATTTGTAACATACTTGTAATACTACCAAATCACCTCCCTAAATTTTTCAATGGCTTCCTCTTTCTCTATTACCCATGGATCATATTATTCCTCTTATTTATGAGATTACCAATTTCCTCCCTCCATGTAATCCTCAGGAGCCTTCTTTACTAGAAGATTCCTTCACTTAAAATGATATTAGGGTGGTCAAATAATTTCTATATCCTCTCATCATGTCTCCTTATACATTTAGTAATATTGATATTTTACCCTCTGAAACTCACTTGATTTCTCAATCATGTATAATTTCTTCAACATATGATGATAACTATATCATGGCCCAAGCTCAATCTAGAGACTTGGATGTATAACATTATCAGAAAACCTTAGCCCAAATTCATGCTTTCAATCGAGATGTTCATACCATTTCTATGGATCATACCTTAAAACCTGAAGGTCATGTGCCTCCTACCAATCCTCCTCTTATTGATACTCCTTAGGTGGTAGAGAAAATTATAACTTTCAAAACTTTAAAAATTATTTTATCTCCTTTACCATATATTGATATAATTCATTCACCTCCAGCAAAAATTCAAACTATTGTATATACTTGGCAATTTTCCACATGGGGATTCAATCTCATTAGAAAACTACCTTGTTCCCAGGATGGGAATGTCTTTATCATCACTGCTACTAGATATTTTACCAAGTGTATAGAAGCCATGCCCCTTGGAAACATCACTAGTCCTACCATTTCAAAATTTATACTTAATCAAATCATTTACCACTTTCATGTTCCCCATACCATCATTTCAGACAATGGTGGTAATTTCAAAAACAAACATGTTAAATAAATTTGCATTAAATTCAAGATCAATCATAAATTTTTGACACCTTTTCATCCATAATATAATGGCCAAAATGAGGCCAATAATAAAATTTTCATCAAAATTCTCCAAAATATAATCCATGAAACCCGCAAGGATTGAAATCTTCATCTTTATCTTTTAATTTGGGCCTATCAAACTAGCATGCTATTGTTCCCAAAATCTGTCACTTGTTTTTGTGGACAACATATCAACCATTTTGGTTCTACAGACCAAAGATCTCTCTTTTCTTTCTCAAAAATGTTCTAAGCATTTAAGTTTTTCAAATATTCAAGCCTTTTCAGCTAAGGAATTCATAGGTTTAATGATGGGATTTCTTCAAAGGAAGTTAAAAACACTTAAGGATTTTCATCAGTGTTTTGAGGATGGTTCAAATACAAAGGTTCATTCAAAAGACTTTGATGGACTTAATTAAAAGAAGACTTCAAAGAGTTAACAATGAACCATTGAACCTTGAACCTTAAACCAAAAGATTCCAAACGTTCAAGGTTCAATGTGTTTAATAAGTCCAAAAGACTTAAATAAAAGAAGGAATCAAAAAGTGAAGATTGAACTATTGAGCCATTGAACCTTGAACCAAAAGAGTTTAAAGGCTCAATGAGTTCAAAGGTTCAAATAACTTAGATGGACTTAGAAAATCCAGAGAGTTTGAAGCTCCGAAGAAATCAAAGAAAGAGAATGAATCATTGAATTGTTGAACCTCGAACCAAAATAGTTCAAAGGTTTAAAGGTTCAACGAGTTCAATAAGTTTGATGGACTTAGATAACAAAAGACTTCAAAGAAAGAGAATGAATCATTGAACCATTGAACCTTGAACCCAAAAGGTTCAAAAGGTTCAAAGGTTTAACGGGTTTAAAGAGTTCATAAGTTTGAAAGGAAGCTTTGAGCGAATGAAGGAAGCAGAAGATTCAAGAAAGAAGTTCAAACAAATGGTTCAACTGAAGAAAAAAAAGAAAGCGAGTGTGACCCTTCATAAAATGATTAAACCAATGAACCATTGAACCTTCAAACTAAAAGAGTTCAAGGTTCAAGGTTCAAAGAGGTTCAAGGCAACTAATGACGTCCTCTCAAGTGTCAAATTTAGGGTAATGGAATAACTATTGGTTTTTAAAAGACCTAAGAACAAGCAAAGTGACTAGCCTAGAAAGGATCTGATGGAACCAGCATAAAGTGAGAAGATAACATCGAGAGCTCAGATCACTAGGAAGAGACAAAATATGGCAAGGAAAGAGAGAAAAACTACAAGAAATCTAGAAATATCTACAGGAGAGTTACTTCCAGTAGGTGAAAAGTCCACTAGGTGGACATCAAGAAACATAAACATTCAAAGACACAGCCTACTTTTCTTTGTTGAGTAAAGGTGAATGGACAGCCGTATAAGTATCTAAAAGAAGACTAGACAACCCATGCTGAGAAAGGGACATTTGAGATAATTTAAAATTCCAAAGTCAAGGTTGATGCCCTGTTCCAGCATGGATCTTTTATAAATATTCAATGCATTCAATTCAGCATGGGCCATTTTTATGAAAACAAGCACCCAAGTCTTTCTTGTGATGTTATATGTTGTAATCTCTCATTTTGAATAAGGGAGATCTCTATGTTATCAAAAGTGAAGATCTGCCCAAATTGAAAGGCAATCTTGAGACTTTGAGCTTAGAATGTTAATCATATTTTGTTAAATGAATGAGAAAGCAAGTGACCTTTCAAACTTTGTGTTGGAATAAGCTTGTGTCATCTAGGAAATTATTTTTATGTCTGTTTCCTAAATACAGTCTTGTCCATTTAATTAAATAAGTAGAAAAAGTGGAAGTAAGCTGGAAGATGTCCTAAATTTGACTATGGGAGACTTTGTGCTACCATAATTATCTTCAGTCTATATTTTGTGTAAAAGATACTAGAGAGACTTTGATCTCTCTTTATCCTTCATTATCCTTTACTATGTTGTAGTTTTAGGTGTAGACTTTGAGCTGCATTTTATCCTACTATGTTACTTTGTCCTAACTAGTAGGAGAGACAATGAAATACTTTGTGCTTTCATTGGTTTCTTATGGTTTTTGTTACTACCAAGGAAGAATCCTACTGTTGGCTGAATATCACTTTTGAAAGAAGAGAAGTACCTTTTCAGTAATTACACTAGAATCCTCCTCTATTATGTGAACATCATTTCTAAAAAAAGAGAGATGGATGGTATGATTTCACCCTTATGTGTATTTTTAGTTTATATATATATATATATATATATATATAAATTATAGGGAACCTCCCCTTGATGAGAGGAGATATTTATCTCCTTATGATGTGGTAGACCTACACATTTTGCTGATTAAATCTCCTTATGCTATGGTTGATGTAACCTATTTTGCCACCAGTCAACTAGTGAAAAAATATTCACCCAGCAATTTTTGGTGACTCCACTAGGGAATGACGAGCATTTTTAGTCTTTTTGCAGTCTATTCAAATTGAAGCATTTCATATCATTGGGGAACAATGTGAAGTAGGAAAGAACACTGCTAGCTTCATGCTAACAATTTTAGAAACTCCACTGGGGATGAATGCATATTTTAAAGTATCAAGCTTTAAATTGAAGCAATTTCAATTCTTTTCTATATCTCTTTTACACTCTAGCAGACCCACCATACGCACGAAGCCAAAGAGCTCAAGGTATTGTTGACCCTATATTTGAGCTTGTGTAGAAAAATAATTTTGATCTTTCCCCTCCACAAATTCACCTTTAGTGAATTAAGAGTTTTCCTCCTACAAACATCAAGTCCCCAATACTAGGTAAAGTTGCTCTTTCTTCTGCTAGCAAAGCTTTATCTATACATATCCCACAAAGATTTATTATCCCTCCTTTTAATAGCCATATCATGGTAGTCTAAGGCCCCTGGGGTAATACTTTAGGTCCTCTAAATCTAACCCCACCTCTACATGAGCTACCCCGTATCTCAAGAAAAAATTTCCCCAAGTTCTATGGTGATGGGAAGGTTCATCATGATGAACACATTATATCTTTTTGCATAGCCTATGGTTTAATTGGCATTGAATATGAAGACATTATAGTTAGACTGTTTGTGGAGACATTGCAAGGAACAACTATAGACTAGTTTTATCATCTGCAAGCATAAATAGTGACTAATTAGAACACTCTCAAAGCCAAATTTGAGGCCAGTTTCAAGCTTGCAGAAGATGCACATGCCCTGCTAGCTCAGCTTACAAAAATGAAGAAGGAGCCTAATGAACCCATGAGAGACTTCATTGCCAAATTTGACAAGCTAAGGAATAGGATTCTTATGATTGTTTAGCTAATGCCTGAGAATCTCAAATGCTTCTTCATCAGTTCTCAGCTTCCTAAAGTAAGTTTCTTATTGAGGTGAGATGGCCAAATAGATCTTGTTGTAGCTCAAATTTTGGTGACTAAGGTTGAAGATGAATTTATCTTGGTAGAAAAGATAAGAAGAGATCCTAACAAAGGTAAATCTTCTTCATCTTATAAATATTCATTTACAAGCACCATAGATCCTATGGTGCAAAAGTTAGCAAATGAATTGCTAGATCTCAAAAAAAATGGCACAAAGAATGTCTGCTCCTCCTTCTTATCACGATATACCAAGGAGGACATTTCCCAACTAGTCCTATTAGGGCAATGCTGCCAAAAATCAAGGTAACCAAATTGCCTTCCTCCCCCACCAGGGAAGCTTACGATTGAAGTAGCACCAATGAACTCAATAGTTGGTTATCTTGAAACTAAATCTAATTTTTCTTTCCAACCTGAGTTGAACCAAGAAGATGATGTTGATCTCTTTGTAGAAGGCTAAAAAGAATCAACTAGCAACTCTAACATTGGTTTCCTAAATTACCAGGATGAACCCAAAAGTAAAGGTGAAGTGTTTGATAGATCATATGCTATATTTACCAGGTCATAGAACTAGTCAACTCAATAAGTAGACAAAGGAAAAATAGGGGAAGAATCTCAACCATCAATTTTAATTGCTAAATGAGGAACTTCACTGCCTTTCCAATCAAAGGGCTCGATAATCACTAAAAAATTAAGTACCTCAAATATTCCTTCACCTTCTGCTTCAAATTCATAGACCAGTCCTACACCCAGTCAAATCCAAATTGATGGACTACCTTCCTCTATCTTGAATTCATTTCAGTCATTTGATATAATTGACCATGCTAATAAGACCAAAATTCAAATGTCTGAGTTTGAATTCTTGTAATCCAACCCTGAGTAGTTGGATAGGTTAGTTCAATGTGTCAAAAACAAAACCATCCATACAAGACAAGATATTTCAAAAGTAACTCCTATTCCACCAAAGAACACACCTACCTGAAATAATCTTGTGATTACTCCTCCAATTGCCTCTAGAAAGATAGAATGATTTTATGTCTCCTTGTTGATAAACGGTCATCAGCTAAACAATTAGATAATTAATTCTAGCACATCTGACAATGTCATGCCCACCAAGGTGGTAAAATCTCTTGGTCTCACACTAACTAAGACCTTTGGGAGATTTTTATCCATGGAAAATAGATAAGTGTCTCTAATGGGACAAATAAAAGATGCTCAATTTTCACTTGTGCCTTCCTAGATAAGAGAATCAAAATGACAGTCTTGGTGGCCAACGTCCTAGCCTCCTACGACATTCTTCTTGGGAATTTTTTTTGCAAAGATGTTGGTGGAGAATTAAGCATGTATCTATCCAAGGTGAGGATTCTTGTCAAGGGAATCATGTAACGGATACTCCCTAAGAAGGAGGCAAAGTATATTGTCACTCAAACTTCAGCCCCTAAGCTCAAATTCTATTTGAGTCTTTAGGCATGGGTAATTACTTTTTAACTACTAAAGATGTTTCTATTTCAGTAGTTGAAAGCTTAATAGGTGACAATATAAAAAGTTAAGATAATACATATGAAGAATTAATAGGGTGTAGTACAGATGAAAAAATATCTTCTCTCCCTAATGAAGAAAATTTTGAAAGAAGATTAGATTCTAATGATGTCTAGATTCTAGAATTAAATGGTAGAAATGCTTCAAATGTTTCTGGGGTTAGAGTTATTTTAATATCTCCTCAAGGAGATATTGTCCCATATGCATACAAGTTACAGCTCATCAACACTAACAACACTACTGAGTATGAATCACTGCTACTCAAATTAAAGGCTACTCAAGATAAAGGTGTTAAGCTCCTTCATGATAAAGGAGATGTTGAGCTAGTGGTTTGTCAAGTGAGGAACCTGTATCAAATCAAGAATAAGAGATTACAACATTATCACAATCTAGTGTAAGACTACATTGAAAGCTTTGATGATTTTAGTATTTTTGCCATGCCTAGAGAACTCAATAGTCATGCAAATGCATTGGCCATCTCTGCAACTCTCTTGGTCCCTCACTAAGATTTCAAAGAAGACAGGTACACTATTGAGTTGGTTTATTGACCAAGTATACCTGATAATGCTAACCATTGATAGGTGTTCAATGATGACAACCAAATCATTGCTTTTATAGATAAAGAGACAACTTTGAAAAGCTTCAATTCGAAGGCAATAAATCTATACCATAGAAATCAGCTCCAGAGACAAATCCAAAAGCTGATGAAGAGTTCTTTCATCTCAAAGGGAATAAAATTCCCAAAGGATTAGTTTCTCTTGAGAAACTATTTGACAAACATGATAGGTTTATCAAGGAACAACAAATAGATTCAAAATCCTCTAAGGATTTTGATCAAATCAATTTGAGTACAGAAGATAATCTAAAAATGGTCAACATTGAGAATTGTTGCACTCCCGATGAGAAACACAGATTCATTACACTACTTTACCATTACATTAATGTTTTGGCATATTCATATGATGACCTAAAATCTCTCAGACCTAAAGAAATCAATCATGAAATTCCTCTCAAGATTGGGTCATTGCCTCACAAGTAAAAGTAAAGGCAATATAATCCTAGGATATCAGGCACAATTTTGTCTAAAATACAAAAAATATTAAATGCAAGGATTATTTTCCAAATCCATCATTCCACTTGGGTTACGAATATAGTCCTTGTAAGAAAGAAAAATAGATAAATCTACCTATGTGTTGATTTTAGAAATTTGAATTAGTCATCCTTAAATGACAACTATCCCCTACCCATCATGAATCAGCTACTACAGATAGTGACTAGTGTTGAGATATTATCAATGCTAGATGGTTTTTTAGGATATAATCAAGTAGAATTTGGTGAAGCATACCAACATAAGACCACCTTCACAACACCTTGGGGAAATTTTACATATCGCATAATGACTTTTGGCTTGATCAATGATGGTGCCACCTTCCAAAGAGTAATGGATCTTGCTTTCAGAAATGAAATGGGTAAGTTCATTGTGGTATATCTTAATGACTTAACAATTTATTCTAAGCATCGTCCTGATCATGTGCATCATCTACAACAAGTACTGGAGCGATGTAGGTAGAATGGTATTTCTCTTAATCCCAAGAAGTCAATTTTTGGGGTTACAGAAGGTAAACTTCTTGACCACAGTATGTCCTGAGAAGGCATAAAGATCGACCCAAAAAGGGTCAAATCAATTCAAGAGCTTGCTCTTACTGCCAGTAAGACTACAGTTCACTCTTTCTTTGGAAAGGTGAATTTCTTGAAAAGGTTCATTCCTAAATTCTTAGAGAAGACTTGCCACATTATCAATATGATGAAAGGCAAAGATACTTTTAGCTAGACTAAAGAAGGCAAATCAATATTTTGAGACATAAAGGGAGCTATCGCCCATGCCCCAATTCTAGTTTGTCCTGACTACACCAAAGACTTCTTGATGTACAACTATGCTTCTAAACATATGCTTTCAACCATCTTGGTTCAACAAAAATAAATGTGTGGAATCTTCCATCTCCTTTATGAGGTATCCTATTAAAGCTCATGAGCTGAAATACTCAAACATGGATAAGCATGCTTATGCTATGGTAAAGGTGGTAAAGCACTTCCATTTTTACATTTTGAACTCACATACTGTTACTTTAGTCCCTAATACAACTATCAAGTCCATACTAACTCAATAGGAATTTGGAACCAAAAGGGGTAATTAGATTGCCAAAATCTAGGATTTTGATCTTGTCATCAAACCAACAAAACTTGTGTGGGGAAGAGGCCTTTGCCAATTAATTACCGATAACATACCAAAACAATTAGAGCATGAAGAAGCAAAATTTTATGACACACCAACAATCTTTTTTATCACCACTATGAATGAGTGGTATTCAAATATTGCTCATTTACTTACCTATGGTGAGTGTCCTACTCACATGTCTCGTAAAGAAAAGAGGATTGTTAATTTGAAAGCTTCCAACTTTTTCCTCTGGGACAATGGTCTGTATAAGAGGAACCTTGATGTGGTCTTCCTTTGATGCATGGATAAAGCATAGTATACCAAACTTTTAGAGTCCTTCCACAATTTGGCTTATGGAGGACATTTTTCTATGCCTATGATTGCCCATAAGATTTTACGAGCCAGGTACTATTGTCCTACTCTATTTTGAGATTCATACACTTGGGTACATAAATGCAAGCTGTGTCAACATTTTGTTAGCAAACTCAAGTTGGTTGCATTACCTCTCAAGCCTGTGGTGATAAAAGAGCCATTTCAGCAGTGGGGGATTGATTCCATTGACATTGTTAATCCTTCTTCATGTGTTGGAAATGATTATGTCCTCACAACCATGGACTACTTTACCAAGTGGGTGGAAGCCATTCTAGTCAAGCATGCTACTTTAGAGGTGGTATGTAATTTCCTCAAGGAAAACATCATTTCTAGGTTTGGGGTCCCAACCAAGATTGTAACAGACAATGCAACTTATTTCTCTTTTCATGAGATTACTCAGTTCTATTACTCTTATGGGATTATTCTCTCCCACTCTTTTGACTATTATCTATAAGGAAATGGTCAAATAGAATCAAGCAACAAGAACCTGGTGACCATTATCAATAAGTTGGTAGATGATAATCAGAGAACCTAGCATAAAGCATTTATTGATGCTTTATAGGCAAATAGAATTACACCCAAGAGGGTAATTGGTATGTCCCCATTTCAAATTTTGTATGGTCTCAATACAGAGATACCAATCATCCTAGAATTATCGGGATTAAAGTTAGCAAAAGTAGTATAAGATTCAACTTTTTAAAGTTTTATCAATAAAAGGATCATGTGCTTGACTGAGCTTAATGAGCAATGAACTATGGTGGTGGACCAAATTTCTATGCATCAAAGTCTGGTGAAGAGACTCTTTGACGAGAAAGTAAGGATCCATGATTTTCAAGTTGGAGATCAAGTCTTGTTGTGGGACAAGAGGAGAGAACCAAAAGGATTGCATGGAAAATTGGATTCCCTGTGGAGAGGCCCATTCGCCATTCATCGCTTAAATGGTGAAAATAGTTTCTTTCTAAAATATCAGGATGGAACACCGTTTACACTACCTCACAGTGGGTAGCATCTGAAGCAATTCAATCCTTGAAGTATCAGATAAGTCCATTTATATATTTGTATATTCTTTCTTTATTTTGTGTTTTTCATTTTTTTTGGTGCCATTGGTGTTTTGGCACTTTTATTTTTGGGTAGCATGACTCTATAGCCTAATGGCATAGATGAAGGCACTAAGATTCTTGGATTCTACTCCCTTCAATTGCTTCAATTTTCAATCAATGGAAGTTCCCCAACTAGAGCTAGCTGTTGTTCCTAAAATCTGTCACTTATTGTTGTGGATAACATACCAACCATTTTGGTTCTACAGACCAAAAATCTCTCTTTTTTTTCTCAAAAATGCTCTAAGCATTTAAGTTTTTCAAATATTTAAGCCTTTTCAGCTAAGGAAGTCACAGGTTCAATGGAAAGATTTTTTCAAAGGAAGTTCAAAACACTTAAGGCTTTTCCTTAGTGTTTTGAGGATGGTTCAAATGCAATGGTTCATTCAAAAGACTTCGATGAACTTAAAGAAAATAAGACTTCGAAGAGTTAAAAATGAACCATTGAAATGTTGAACCTTTAACCAAAAGAGTACAAAGGTTCAAGTTTTAATGAGTTTAATAAGTCTGAAAGACTTAAAGTAAAGAAGGAATCAAAGAGGGAAGATTGAACTATTGAACCATTGAATCTTGAATTAAAAGAGTTTAAAGCTTCAACGAGTTCAAAGGTTCAAATGACTTAGACAGACTTAGAAAATATAGAGAGTTTGAATCTTTGAAGAAATCAAAGAAAGAGAATGAATCATTGAACCTTGAACCAAAATAGTTGAAAGGTTCAAAGGTTCAACGAGTTTCATAAGTTTGATGGACTTAGAGAACAAAAGACTTCAAAGAAAGAGAATGAATCATTGAACCATTGAAACTTGAACCTAAAAGGTTCAAAAGGTTCGAAGAGTTCATAAGTTCAAAAGGAAGCTTCAAGTGAATGAAGGAAGCAAAAGATTCCAGAAAGAAGTTCAAACAAATGGTTCAACTGAAGAAGAAAAAGAAAGCGAGCGCAGCCTTTCACAAAATGATTGAACCAACGAACCATTGAACCTTCAAACCAAAAGAGTTCAAGGTTTAAAGTTAAAAGAGGTTCAAGGTGACCAGTGATGTCCCTATAGACATCAAATTTAGGGTAATGGAATAACCATTGGTTTTCAAAAGACCTAAGAACAAGAAAAGTGACCAGCCTAGAAAGGAGTTGATAGAACCAGCAGAAAGTGAAAAGATAGCCTCAAGAGCTCAGATCACCAAGAGGAGACAAAATGTGGCAAGGAAAGAGAGAACAACTATAGGAAATTTAGAAATATCTATAGGAGAGTCATTTCTAGTAGGTGAAATAGTCCACCAGGTGGACATTAAGGAACATAAACATTCAAAGACACGACCTATTTTTCTTCATTGAGTAAAGGCGAATAGACAGCCATGTAAGTATCTAAAATAAGACCAGACAACCCATGCTAAGAAAGGGACATTTGAGATAATTCAGAATTCCAAAGTCAAGGTGGATACCATGTTCTAGAATGGATATTTCATAGATATTCAATGCATTCAATTCAGCATGGGCCATTTTTATGAAAACAATCGCCCAAGTCTTTCTTGCGATGTTATATATTCTAATCTCTCATTTTGTATAAGCAAGATCTATCTATTATTAGAATCGAAGCTCTGTCTAAATTAAGAGGCAATCTTGAGACTTTAAGCTTAGACTGTTAATCATATTTTGTTAAATGAATGAAAAAGCAAGTGACCTTTCAAACTTTGTGTTGAAATAAGCTTGTGTCATCTAGGAAATTGTTCTTATGTCTATATCCTAAATAGAGTCTTGTCTATTTAATAAAACAAGTAGAAAAATTTGAAGTACGCTAGAAGATTTCCTAAAGCTAACTATGGGAGAATTTGTGCTATCATAATTGTCTTTAGTCTATGTTTTGTGTAAAGGATATTAGAGAGACTTTGAGCTCTCTTTATCCTTCGTTATCCTTTACTCTGTTGTAGTTTTAGGTATAGAATTTGAGCTACATTTAATCTTTCTATGTTACTTTATCCTAATCATTAGGAGAGATAATGAAAGACTTTGTGCTTTCATTGGTTTCTTATGGTTTTTGTTACTACCGAGGAAGAATCCTGCTATTGGCTGAATATCACTTATGAAAGAAGAGAAGTGCATTTTTAGTAATTACACCAGAATCCTCCTCTATTCTATGAACATCATTTCTAAAAAAAGAGAGATGGATGGTATGATTTTACCCATGTGTGTATTTTTTTTTTTTGTGTGTGTGTGTGTGTGTGTGTGTGTGTGTGTGTGTGTGTGTGTGTGTGTGTGTGTGTCCTATAGTATATAAATTATAGGGAACCTCCCCTTGATGAGAGGAGAGATTTATCTCCTTATGGTGTGGTAGAACTACACATTTTGTTGATTAAATCTCCTTATGTTGTGGTTTATGTAACCTATTTTTCCATAAGTCAGCTGGTGAAAAAATATTCACCCAACACATACGCATGACCACTAGGGAAACTCTATTTTTTTGTCTATGGTTCTAAGTTAATCCTTCCCTTAGAAGTTGAGATTCCCTCCCTTTGTATATCTCTTCATGGTATTATTTCTAATGAATAATTATGTGAATCTCATCTTCTTTCCCTTAGTCTACTTGATGAATTCAATATTTCTACCTTAAAACATAACAACCAATACAAGGTTTTCATTTCCAAACAACATAACAAATGTGTTAAAGTATGTACATTTAATGTTGATTATCTTGTCCTTAAATTAGACTACACCCATGATAAAGAAGGTAAATACACCCAAAAATGTTGGGGCTCATATTTAGTTAAATATAGTCTTGGTCTAAGAACCTACCACCTTCAAACCAATGAGGGCCATATTTTCAAAGATCCCACCAATGCACAATTCCTTAAAAATTACTTTTCCTAAACATTTCCTTCTTTTCATTCTTTCTATCTATATCTATCTAACACTTTTTGTATGTTACTTACATGGGTCTCTCCCTCTAAATCAAGTTCTTTCCTTTCAAAACCCATTAGTCTTCCCTTTTGGTCTTTTAGTTTATTGATGTACCATAGTCTTCTTTATCTTCTTGCATTTTATTTTTTAACACCTCTTGGGTTTTGTTTGTGAGTTTTATTATAAGACCATAGATAGGAATCAAACCATAGATAGGACTTGACATTCCTCAAAAAATTACCATATTTGTATACCATATTTTTCTTACATTAATTTATCTTTAATTTACTCATTGGCACCCCTTGGCTTTCTCTTTTATGAAGTTGTAGTGTAAGACCATGGATATGACCCAATGTTCCTCATAAAATTACCATCTTGGCATCCTTATTCTCAAACTTTAGCTTTTTTCTGATTTTTGATAGATGGAATTTGTACAACAATATATGTTATCATGTTTTCCTCCATTTCCATCATTAGTATGGTAAGGAATCACACTTTACTATCATTTTATCTCTTTTTTCCCTTAGTCACATTTTTTGCAATTTGAAGTAGTTCAAATTTGTTCTATGTGTCACTCCTCTTGATTTCCCCTTCCTTTCACTCCATATTGGATAAAATAAGGTCAAATCCAAGATAACACTTTTATTTCACCTAGATTTATAAGACTCTTAGACCCTAAAATCTTTGAAGTTTCTCTCTCTTAGAAACCTTGTCCTAAGTATTTAAATGAAAGTCATCTTTAGCACCCATGCTTGGTTTTCCAAATCCATATGAAGGAGGAACAAAAAAAGGCATCAATAAAGTTAAAATCCAAATCATTTAAATAAAAAGGTAATGATATCTAAAAGGTAATATACAAATCTAAAAAGTTAAATTCATAATAAAAGATGTGATTAAAAGCACATCTCCTATCTCAAAGTAAAGATCAAACTCCATAGTTGGCCTCACATAGAGCTAAGGTCCATTAGGGTATGTTAGGCTAGTAGATTGGAATAGGGGAATTAACCAAACTCTATGGTGTTACCTACTTTCTCTTGCAAATACCCAATCTTTGTAGTAGACTAATGGATCTGTAAGGGGTCTTGAGGAATGGGGAACACATTGTGTGAAGGTAGGTCCATTTTAGTTTTCATGCATATAGCCTTCGTGGGAAGATCTATATACTCCATTTATTGACCTAATACTTTTTTGGTTAAGGTAATTTCTTTATAATCCTTAAGTTTGAAAGTCCTTTTGTTTTGAAAAACATAATTTGAGTGTCTTGACTTTGATAAAGAGTTCCCATACCTTGGTTTTTCCTTAATTATCTGCTTCATTCATTTAATTTTCCCCTTGATGGATAAATTATGATTCCAAATTTATTTTCCCTTCTTTTTTAGTTCCTTATTCTTTATCACTTAAAAACATGCTAGCACTTTTTTGTTCCAGTTTTGTCCGTCCTTAGAGAGAAAAAACATGTTTGAGTAACTATGGATTCTTTTTTCTTTTTCACCATACATTTACATTTATACACTTAGTTTAATTTCCTTTTACCATTTATCATTATTTTAGTATCCTACTATTATGGACACCTTAGTTTTTACCCTTTTGCCATTTTTGAGTGAGGTTGGATTGCTTCTTCTCAGTTCACAATTTTATTTTCCTTTTTTATGCAACTTTTTCCATTGTTGAGTGAGATAAGGATTGTTAATTCTCATTCATCAATGTTTTTTTACCATTTTGTTTCTTCTTTTACCATTGATTTATTTTGATTACCATCATATTTTATATGTATCCTTGGTTTGACTTGGTGAGTTTGCCTTCATTACTTAAGGATAACTTGTTTGAGTTTTTTGGTCCTTAGTAGTCTTAGATTTTTAGTTATCTGATTTACTCTTGTTTTTGAATTGGTAATTTGGTTTAACATAGCACTTATCACCCTAGCTTGCCAAATTTACCAAGTACATCTCATCCTCATAGCACTATCTATCTTATCTTTTCTTGCATTTGTTTGTTTTTGCTCTTTAGTTTTGTATTCTTGGGTTTGTTGAAAGAAATCTCTATGCCATACATAATCAAAACTAACAATATAGTAGACAACCATCCCATGATAAAGGTAATTCGAGGTACACACTACATTTAATTTTTAGTCATTTACTTTTAGTTATTTTTTATTTAAAATACTGAAACTTTTTTTTGGCATTAGCATTATGTGTTCTTATGTTCTTTCTCAAAACATTATCCCCTATTACACCTTAGTGACACATGATGAGATTCAAGTGGGGCATATGTATACACATAATATTTTCAACCTTTTATCAAATAAATGTGCTTTATATATTATAATAACCTATCAATACTCAATCTCTTTGAGTGCATCCCTTAAAGGGTACACCAAGAAAGTGGTGGGCATACCTATAGTGTTTCATAGGATTATTGTCCCTTATTGCCACATTATTACCAATCCAACTAGATCTTAAAACCATTAACTAAGCTACTAATCCTCACTTGCACACTCTTCCAGTATTTTACCATGCTTTGTCCTCCTTTTCTTGGCTTAATTAACTTTTGGATAGTCATCTATATTAAATTGAATAGGTTGACCTTGTACAGTCTAAGGGTATTTTTAACTTTTTGGGTTTGTTAGCAATTAGACTAACCTAGCTCAAACTTAGTGAATTATCCCCAAAAATATATAGGGTTGACTAGGTCAACCCTATACAACTAATAGTTTTGAGAGGATTTAGGGTAAGATCCACCTATAAATGCAATACCATTTCATCATTATTTCAATATGCAATCAAGATTTATTATTTTCTCGTGCTTATTTACAATATGTTCTTCCACCATTATACTTTAAGAGTCTTAGATTAGGGCTTATAATTGGATAATATAGTTTTGTGGATAAGTATTTGATTTTTTAGCCTTTTTTATTTATCTTTACAAACCATAATAACTTTTTGAGAAGCCCCTTTGGCCAGGGGAGAGATTGAGTCTCAACGGGTTCATATTCATGTAAGTATATTCTAACTTTGTTCTCTTCATTTTTAGTAGATAAAAGTAACATAAGTATTGAATCAAATAATATTACTCTTCATATTCCAAGTATTACTCATACTTAACTTAATTAATATTCTCTTATACATGTTTTGATTTCTTTACTAACCCCTCATATTGTGCCACAAGATTTGGTGTGCACTAGACTATATTCACTTTCTTGTTATTAGAATAGAATAAACATTAAAACTAGGACTCTTTTAGTGTTGTTTCATGATTGTGTTAGACTATAAGATTTGGAACCCTTCCTATAATGGTGTATTATGAAAATTGATCCCCTAATCATGTCTAGTGGATCCCCAAATTGGTCATGCCCTTGCTTAACAAATGTATTCCCAATTAGAAGTGTAGGTATGCTTTAGCTTCTCTGAGCCCAGATTAATTTATAGACATTATGAATTTTTTATTGAATACATTATAAAGGTCTTTAATTTCTCACCCATATGATCTAATCATATGGCTATATGAAAAACTTGATTAGTTGATATAGAAGTTTGATACTATGTTTTATGTATATGAAGGCCTGAAGAGCAAGAAGACCTAATTGGTAGGCTCAAGTGTTGAGATGGTGTATTATATGGCATGGAACCATGAGGGAGTAATAAATGGAATATTTAAGATAGGTTTGATGTGTTTAAATCATTTTTAAATGATGAAGGTGGTCCAATTAGTCTCACATGTAACGTGTGAGTATGGAGGCCTAATAGTTTTAGGTCTCACCAAGACCTAATGGTGGTTTGAGGCTAATGAGATAATGATTGACCTATGAAGAGTGTGGTTCTCACATATAATATATGTATGTTCCTATGTTAAGTATGGCTCAACTATGTAAATCATATTGGCTGACCAAGATGGGTTAAAGGAAGAGAGTGGTATAAGTACAAGGTCTAATAAGACTAATTATGCTAGTTGTGGATGTGTGGATTTAAAATATGGAGAGAACATTTGAAAGAAAAGGTAAAGGTTATAAAGGACCATTAGAATATGAGGAATATTATACATGTTTATCTAATCAAGTTAATGTAGGAGGATATGTAGGTCATTAGACTTAATGAGCCTAGAATAGGTAGTTTGAGCAAATTATCCCTAAAAGCATCTTGAGAGAGATTGGAGGTGAAGAGTGAAGACAAAAGTGATCATAATCAATTGAAGAGTAGAAATAGGTGTTCAATATGATCTATTCAAGTGTCTTAGTTGGTGCCTAGTTTTGTAGGGGTTTGGTTCTTCCTTCTAAGGTAATTCTTGCTAAAGGTCTAGTTATTATGCATGCTCAACTAGACAAGGGCAATAGTTCCTTTTGGGATTGGTGTTTCAATAAACTAAGGGATGGGTGTTCCTTGATCAGTTGGTGATGGTATAAATGTTGGATCTTTTTTATAGGGATATAGTCCATCTTATAAGGTTCAGTGGGTTTTATCCCCCAAGAGAGTTTCCCACATATATGTTGTGTTCATATGATGTATGATATTTTATATGCTTTAGATGTATATTATTTCATGTTTATGTTGCTTTATCAAGTTGATGCATGCTGAATTTTTAAGAGTTGGGAATTGAATTGGATTATCTTGCACCACTAATTCACCTCCCCTCTTAGTGATTGTACATCTAATAACAAATAAAATTATTTTTAAATATTTTTGTATTTGATTAACTATTTAACCCAAGGTTTTATTTTCATAATATATGAATACATTATTTTAATTGTTAAATGATTTTATGAAATCATTGTATTTTATATGTATGTTTGTGGATAACATAGTAACATGGAACTATAATCTTGTAATACATAAGAGTATTGTCATGAAATATAATAATTGTTCTATTGATTGATAGTCATTACATGGAAATATAATGGTTATCAACTAAGATGGTCATTACATGGAATAAACTTGGGGACTATGTGACTTATGGTTTAGTTGGTCAATTTTGGGAAGTCAATGATTTTTTGTTAAGTCAATGACATGAAAATTTTATAAGGAATATAAAATGATTATTTTGGAATTCTATGGAAGTCTATGGATAATTAGGGTTTATAATCATCTGTTAACGTTGAGTTAACCATCATTTTTAAAGAATCATAAAGAGTTGGTTATGACTACATGGTGGTAGATTGTAGAGTTTGTTCAGAAATTTTAGCATGCATTTTACCAGTCAGTTTTGACTAATGGGAATGGAGGAGAAATTAGAGGAAATTAAGGTGATGGGAAGAGATAAGAAAGAAAAGTAATGAAGTGCTGGTATAGGATGACACATGCATACATAAATTTATAGACAAAAAGAGAAAGGTTAAAAGGATTTAAAACTTATAAAGTTTAGCTTACATGGATAAATATTTAGGTTGGTTTTGTATATGAGTTTTTTTGTTATAATTGAATGCAAATTGAGAAATGAATTGATAGAATAATGGGTTTTCATTTGTTTGAAATGAATTAAAAAAAATATAGGGGGGCTATATGCAGGGCCCTATGGAAGGCTCGGCCTCTACAAAGCCCTACATCCAACCCCATATTCCCTAAGGGTAAAGGGTAGTTACATAGGTGTTTGGCTTATTTAAATTCACCAATGTGAAATCTCTTCCTTTAACCCTTCACTAGTTCAAAAATGATTGAAAGTTTCATTGAATTTTTATTTAAGTTATTATGACATTTTGATTAGGATATGTAGAATCAATTTTTATAAATGGGTATATTGTATATATAACTACTTCAACTATGTAAAATTGGAAATGGGGTATTTTCATTATTTACTTAGAAGTGTGTGTGTGTGTGTGTGTGTGTGTGTGTGTGTGTGTGTGTGTGTGTGTGTGTGTATGTATATATATATATATAGATATGTATATATATATATATATATATATGTATATATATATATATATGTATATATATATGTATGTATGTATATATACATATATATATATGTATATACATATATATATATATGTATATACATATATATATGTATATACATATATATATATGTATATATACATACATACATATATATATATACATATATATAGATATGCATATATACATATATATATATATATATACATACATACATACATATATATATATATATACATAAATATATATATATATATATATATATACATACATACATATATATATATATATATATATATATATATATATATATATATATATATATACATACATACATACATACATATATATATATATATATATATATATATATGTATATATATATATATATATATATATATATATATATATATATATATATATAATTTTAGGTAGAGTTGTGCATATACACCTTACAAGACCTTGAAAACTTGGGGTCTGTATACACATTAATGTATATAACAACACACACACACACACATAACCATATATGAAAGAATATATAAATATGACTAGGAATAATGTTCATAATAACAATGAGTATATTTAGGGATGATTTGATATGAGATCAATTGGTTATTTTAAGAATTTTTGTATGCAGTCAATTAAGTAAATGGACCTATGAGTTCAGATTGTGTGTATATAAAAAGAGTTAATGTATTCATTGGGTTTATGGTTTTGGATTATGTTGAAAAGAGTTAAAATAAGAACGTAGTTTGATTATGATTAGTCTGTGTCAAAATAATAATTAGGTTTGATTTCACATTAAATGAACTATGCAAAACTAGGAAATGAGTTTGAAATATTATATCTTATTTGACTTTGTTGATTTGTATAATTATTACGTTTTATTTAAAATATGACATTGAAAATATTATATTGTATAATGATTATAATTTGACTTTGTTTAATAAGTGATAGCTTGGGATATATTATATTATTTATACTATGTCAAATTTCTATGGTATGGATTATGTAAATGAGTTTTTGAATGTGTTGAGGGTTTTTTTAATTTAGATATGCATTTGGTTGTTAAATAAAGTCAACTTTTAGATTAACATCAAAGCCTTGAATCTTGGACTAGTTATAGATTGAGCATGAACCGGATAGTTGAAATTATAAATCTATCATGTCATTCAATTTTATAAGAATGAATAAAAATTTGATTTGGATTGCATTTAGTTTGATAACATTGTATAAATGATAGTCAATGTATTTTGTTTTAGTATAACTCCTTAAAGCATGAATTGATTGGTCAATATATTTTAGTTTCAAATAATACATGTTATATGTGTTATGTTAGATATAAAGAATAAGTGTGTTATATATTATGTACACTTGGGATTTTTAATAAAAGAGTTATTAAAAAATATAATTTATGTTTTTAAAGTATAAATGTATGGAATGTATAGGTGTTTAGGGAATTTTTATAGAAACCTGAAACAACACTCCATACTGAGATGTTTAATTACTATGTATATTATGTGTAATATTTTCCATAATAAGGATTTAAAGATATCTGTTATATGTTGGATGTTTTGTTTAATTTATAAGTTTATATAATTTACTTGATAAAGTATACATCTTTTATAATTGATTAAATATTAGATTTTGTTACATTTGGGAAATATGAACAAGATTTGAAGTAGGTTTAAATAAATAAAAGTTGAGTGAATAACTTTTATAGTTACATAGTGATATTAAGTAACTGATATTATAAATAAGATTCTTACCTAGATGGAAATATTTTATTGGGTACTACATTTTGATTCTATTTATTATTTTATAATAATTTAAAGAATCATAGATTCATTGCATTTCATTTAATGAACTAAATGAATAAAAATGATATTTTTATACTTAGCATATTTTATCTTCTAATAGGGGATATTTTATTAAAATATTTTGGTTTTTATATTATTTTATATTTTATTGAATCTCACATTCATGGCACAAAATAAGTAGTTGGAAAAATTCCACTAGGTTAATTAGTGCCATCAATGTAAGATAATTTGATCAAGTGGTGTGCATGAATTTGACTGATCTTAGAGATTATTTACTATTGAAAACTTTGGCCAAAGTAATGTTTTGATTAAACATTGTCATTTCATATGTTGATATAATTTATATATATTTTAAATATCATGTTATAACATATTTATTTATGACACACATTATGTATTAGATGCCTTTACCACACATGTTTTGGTTTGCTACTCAAGATTCCCTCACCATCATTATCTACCCATCCATAAAGGTTGAGACATCCCCTTGTTTGGGAGATAGTGTAGGGAACATATGGTCCTTGGTTGGTGTGGAAAAGCACTTAGATGATTCTCTCCCTCCCAAGTAGAGTACTATAATTTAGACTAAAATTGAGATTATAGATTGATACTTGAGTTGTGGAAACTCTTGAGTCATGGATACTCTACTCCGTGGAGATTTATATCATGTTTTATCTTTTCATATATTATTATGTATTAATAAAAACTATAACCTCTATACATTATACATATACAATAGTAGTTGTAAGGTTGTATTAGTCATGGATGAAATTATACTATTTCATTTATGATTAGATATAATATTTATGGTTATTTAGTATTGTTCATAATTGGTATATTTGTTCATGGTGATCCTTAGCTAATTAGATTTATATAAACCTTTATGGTTAACTAAGTTAATATAGTTATTTAAAGATAAATAATTATTTTTCTCAAGGTGAAATCTATATGATGAATATGTGTAATTAATTTTAAAAAAATTATGATATATTTTGGTAAAACCTAGTGGCATTGTTACAAGAATCAATGAAATAATTGATGTTCTCAATATAGGTTGTAGGTTCCCCTGGGTTATTATTCATTTTCTTTGCAAGAGGAAAAATATTTTCTCTCTGATCAAACTCCATCTCCTCACCTTTACCAAGTCACACCACCTTCCTTTTCCTCACCCTATGAATTATCCCACTCTTCTTTTCAAACCTAGGTGAGACTATCATAAATTTAGTTATAAGTAGATTTTGTCTTTCATCCATGGCTTCTTGCATATCTTTCACCCATTGGGGATCTATGAGAACCCTTGTTTCTTCAATTGGATTTGGGCCTTGAGATGAAGAAGGTGGAGTATTTATAGGAGGAGGTTCAATTAATGGAGGAACTATGGAAGTATTCATTTGAGTGGGGAATAGGAGGGCTCATGGATAATTTTCTACCTAGGAGATGGCTCTCTTCTTGGTGAGACCTCATCTATATACATAACCAAAACATGGGTTTACTCTACTATTATTATGGCTAAGTATATTTGTGAGGCCTATGGAATGGGCACTCCTATTTGAGACAAATTTATTTTTGAAATAGGTGGGATCCGAGGATAAAAATAGACACAATTACCTAGTGTTAAAAATGTACCCTCTTCTCTAGGGTATTTATTGAGTGGGGGGAAATAATTGATGACTCCTTAAGAGGAATAAATACAAAACCTTGATATATAACAAAAGGCATACTTACATATGGGATTTAAAAATTGATAGATAAATAAATAGTAGAAAATTCTACCTCAATAATCCTTTGCCTTGGTTATTTTATGAGGACTTGTTGCTCTCCCATAATTTAGGATTTAGATTCCTCAAACTCTACCTCTTCATCATCTGGGTGAGTCTCTTCAATATTTCCTTACTCTTCTTTTGTTTCCTTAGAAGCATCTTATTCATCTTCATCATCTAGGTAGTTAGTCAATGATACTAGTTATATTTCTTCTTCCAAAAGCAACCCTACCTAAATTTATCCTTCATTTTATTTCTTATCTTCCTCTTAGTTTTCCCTCTTAGGTGAATCCTTAATATTAGATAGACTAATAGATGGTATTTCTTCCAATGGCTTTCTCTCAATAAGAGTAGGAAAATCATTGGGCTTCCTCTGGTAGGTGATGATGGGGGAGTGGAAGGTGGAATGGAAGGTGACACAACTTAAGGAATAGTAGTGGTGGGAGGCATCATAGGAAATGGTGGTGAAGTAATGGTAATAGTTACTATGTAGGTGAGATAAAATGTTTTTTGAGGTGAAATGGTAGAGTTGATTTTATTCAAGGTATCCTCACTAATGGATGTAAGTGATGAAGGTATAAATATATTAGATATGATATAATTATAAACATTTATAATGGAAGAGAAATAAGATTTCAAAAAATATAGAAGACTCACCTAGGTCACATTTGTTAAGTAGGTAAAAGAGTCATCATTAAACAATTTTTCCTTTCTTTACCTGGAGACGTTTCCAACCTACCTCCTATAGTTTTTATGCCCAAAACTTGGGTGTCAAAAAATATTGTCAAGGAAGGGACCTAGGAACTTTGAAGGCCCATTATAATATCCATTTTGAGCTAAGCATTATATTCTATTAGATACTAGATTCAGTTGGATTATTGTCTATATGCTATTGTATAGGAGGAGGTTGATCCTATTGCTGAGAGAGATGAGATTAAGATGGTAGCCAATGGTGATTTAAAATTCTCTCAAATTATTCCTTAGTGGAATAATTATTATACTATAATGCTTTATCTTAGACCATGGACATTGACTTATCCTTCATATTCTTCCATACAACTGAATCATCAATCACATTTTAGAAGATGGGATAAGGATTGTACCCTTCATTCCCATAATAAACATGCACATTCATATTCTCCTAAAGATGTTGAATTTACCCTCTAACCCTTTTACTCAAATACAATTCTCTAAATGGTATTAATTTCATATTATAATTGGCCCTAATTTTTTTTGACTAGTTGAAATGTGATCTAACCACATACTGCATTTGGATAATGCTCATGTGTGTATTCAAATAATAAATCAAATGCCTCTAACCTTGTTACTCATCAATTCTATTATAAACCTAAAATTTTATTTCTTATTAAACAATATTATCTATAACATGTTGTGGTATCAATAAGGGATAAGTCTTTGTCACTTCAATCTTAATGATAGTAACATTTAGATATAATTAATAGTCTCCCAATTTATGGAGTGTCCTAAGAATGATATCAAATAGCCTATGCATATATTTCCCATGGATTTCATGATATATCTTAGGGTAAACTTCATTTCATGTTTTTTAATTTAATACTTATATCTATGAATGAACATAAATTAATGATCTTCACCAATTATGTTAGACATGTTCTTCTATGAGTTACCACAATTCACCACACATTTTGTAAATAGTTCCCATAACAACATCTAGTAAATAGGACATCATGTAAAAAATACCATATGATGAACTTTGGTTTGGAAATAAAATTTCAAACTTTAGTCTAGCATAGATAACTTCTCCTAGTGAAACCAATTGATTAGAGGTCAAAAAAATGTCCAACAATAGAACCCACTCAACCTAAACATATACAATACTAAGAAATTCATATAATATATTAAATAGATCCATTATTATCCTACCCCTTGGCCTACATTTAATGATGTAATTAGATGTAATTCCCCATTTGTGATTCAATTTTTGTCCCTTGACAAGCCACTCTTTCAATTTCCCCTTTAAAGTGTTTTATTCAAGCCATACATTAACCAAGTTTTAATTATAGGTTTTTTAATGGGAAGATAACCTAAGATACCTCTAAAAATCCCTGCACAAAATATATGAAACCACTTTCTTATTTTTCCTAATATATAAGCAATCACCAATAAAAGTGCCATTGAGAAAAAACTATTAGAAGATCTATGAATGGCATTACCTCTGGTTTCATAGCTACTTAATGAAGACCCTATGTCTTGATGGGAAACAAATCATCAATGTACTAATTATGTGTTGGTGCAATTCTATCTTGAGTTGAGTACAACATTATTGATTCCACCTCATCCCATAGAGAAGAATAATGGTAGAATTTGAAATCTAAATCACTTTTCTCAAACACTATATTAGTATACTCAATCATGTTGGAAAAATCATACAAATAATGGAAATTAGATTGTTTAAATTTTGATGTCATTTATGAACTAGACATATGAATTTGGTTTTGTCAGAAATACTAGTTCAAATTCACAAACACATCTAAGGAATTAGGGCTTATAAATAACTAAAGATCAAATACGCAGTGCTCGATTAAAAGTAAAAGCTAAGTGAATTCCCCTTTAGCATAAATTTTGAATATATAATTCAAAATCTTCAAACATTGAATGTATTTATGAACCAATGATGTAGATAACAAAATTTTGGTTTAAATTCCAATTTCATTATTAAAATGATTGTCAGCTTTAGTGGGTTAACTATATTCCATATGGAAAACCTTCATTAACTCTAATTGTTTAGTCATAAATTTTGAGATAATTTTCAATGAGTATTACCACATACTCAGGGATAATTCCTCAAACTAATGATAAGTTTTAAATACTCATTAATCCATAGATTCATACCTTTCACAATGTTTGAACCTTTCATGGTCATGAATTGACAAGATCACTCCATGTGTTGAGATTTCAAAGGTCTAGAGATAATGGAAGTCTAGGGAATTAGACCATAGACAAAATAATTATTTAATCTTATGTGATCCCATTTTGAAATATGGATGCAATGTTTCATATGTTTGAGGATCCAAGAGTACCAAAACATAAGGAGAAAATCCTTTTATATTTAAACCTTGCCATTGAACTAATAATTTTTTCCTATCTCCGTAATACCTTGAAGAAAACTTAAAACATTAGATGCCTTGGAATACCTTCATGGGTAACTTAAACATATATCTTAGGAGATACATTTAATCCAATATTATGCATGTTTGAAATGTATCTCTTAGGAGATACCTTGAAGGTACCTTTAAACATATTAAAAGGCACTTCAAAGTATCACCTAGTAGTGCCTTCAAGGTGAAGGAAAATTCTAATATTGTGTATGTTGAAGGTATATCCTAGGAGATAAATTTAATTCCCCCTTTAATGTATGATAACACCATTCAAGGTATCTTCTATGAGCCTATTTTAATGAAGGGATGCTAAGTGTCATACTTTTAAGGATTTGAGAATATCAAAATAGGGGGTGTAAAGCCTTTTATCTTTATTGAATAATGTTTGAAAATTCCATAATACCTTCATGGGTAAATTAAAGTTATCTCCTAGGATATAGCTTGAAGGTACCCTTGAAGGTATTACAAGGTCCTTCAGGGTTGCCTTCAAGGTGAAGGAAAATTCCACTTTTTGTTTATATGAGTCTCATGCACCAATCAAAGTTTAAATCAAGTATCATATAACATTTTAGGATCTCAATGGAGGTTAAATATAATCCAAGGAACAATTTGAAGGTATGGGTTAAACAAAATTATGGTGGAATAACAAGTAGAGGATGCAATTTTTTAACTAGGTTCATTTGTAGTGAAATGATTCTTAGTAGAGAAATCAAACCTAAATGGGTGAGATGGATGGGTGATAACTAATGTAGAGTGGGTAGATATTAGTCAAATATAATTCAAAAAGAGAGAAGGATAGAGCATAAAATAAGGTTTCATGATCCCAAAGCGTCACTTCCTAGGTTGGTTTCTTAGTGTATAAAATCTCCCAAAACTAATAGTATTTCTTGAAGATATTGCACACTCATAGATAACATAATTATGAAGTCTAGGAATGGATGATGTAGGAAACTTGATAGTTTCATTGAAGGTTTCTTCCTTTAGAGTAGTTATTTCACACCTTTTATTGGAAGGTTACAGATCAGACCAAGAAGTCATAAAAGGTATCTATGTCACACACATAAAAAAATATACCATTGGAAAGCATTCATACACACTAATAACAATAACATAGTCTAAACTAATTGATTAACAAAATCTACTGAATTTCAATAGTGTTTACACATTTACAACTATCATACATTGATTAAAATAATTAGTATCTATTTGTATCTTTTGCACACTTCAAATTACTATATTATATCAACTAAAAAACAAAACTTAAAATCACCTAAGTGAGAGGAGAAAACACCAACGTAATTATATGACAATTAAAATTGACTTCTTGTATTGATAAAATATTCAAACTATTTAGAAATCAAAATTACATTGATATATAGACTTACGTAGGGTATGCCTCATCCTCTAAGTGTATGTAAACTCATAGTTACATGTTGTTATTATAACCTCAGTTCTAATTTTAGTCATAAAATTTCATGCTTTTGCATGCTTGTGTATAATTAAATTTATTTAAAAATGAGGTAGCTTATGTAGTACAATGTGTAAATTCTTAAAATAGTTTAGGAAATTTTACATGTACATTCTAACTATAAATAAACTATGAGCAAACTATGCATGTATACATATAAAATTCAACTTCTTCTCAAAGTTGACTAGGTGCTTGCATGGCTGAAAAGGTTGTTGGAGGAACTAAAGTGGATGCTTGTATTGAAATGGGACTTTCTACACTAGAATTATTGCTCTCTTCTATATCCTAATAGTGCTTGTGCCCAATGTCATATTGATATCTAATTATATCCATGTTAAGGAGTGGAGGCTTATGCTCCCTATTCACTTACTCTAAGGATTTGTATATTCAGATTTGGTAGTCTTGAAGTTATATATAAAGATCTCAACCTCAATGAAATTATTTATAGAAAAATTAAACTATGCTTCTATGTCTTCTATGGTATTCCCTTATATGTCATGTTTGAAATTCTCAAAAACTTTATACAAGAGCTGATCAAAATTAACCCTACCAATGAGTCTTGGTATTAAGTCCTTGGCTTGATAAAGATTCAACTCATCCAAAATTTTACAAGAGTGATTATAAAGTTATGAATACTTTATAACTACTACCTAAGACACATTAACCCATTCTCTTACCTCTTATGTTATGATGGATACCAAGTGGAGGACATTGGTAGCCTCTAATGATGCCATTAGATTCAAATGTGCATATGACTTTCTGGTTGTAAACATAATAAGTAATTTGAGTTTATTTTGATATATATTTAGTTAATTCAATAATTTGGTGGTCTTTACTATGTGAGATGATAATTATACCCTCATTGTACTAATGGCCTCAATGGTATGGTATAATCTAGATGTTACATTCTTATTGTCCATTTCAATTTGTGATGGAACATAAGTAGTTTATTATTTTTCTCTCAGTTCTTATATTTTTTTCCATATATCTTCATGCCATTTATGTCCCTCCATGCATTTATAATAAAACTTATTTGTTTATTTCCATGTAGGATTTGAAATCTTCTATGTAGGGGATTGCCCTAGTTTTCTCTTTCCTCTTGGTTAGAGTGAATATTTCTTCTCTTTATTATCGAATGACCACTCTACTAGTGTCATATTTTAGTTTCCTATTCCTCACCCTCTACACACTCCTTGTGGATTCTTGAAAATTTTACTCATAGTGGGTAATTAGGTAATCACAATATTAGGTATTTTTAGGCCCATTACTACATGTTTGTTTCCAAATGTAGGAGGATTGGCTAGGTTGGGTCTAGGGGTTGAGTGTCCAAGGATGTAGTATCAACCATTATCTCACTTGATTTTTGGTTCAAATTTTCATCTAGGAAGGGATTATGGAGTGAAGGTCATAATCTCTTAGACAAGTCCACTCCATGATACTATGGTAGAGGATGAACTGTGTATACTAGCCTTCTCTTATTATCAGCCTTTTAAGTGGTTATCATAGTTTTTTCTTGAGAAGGACTACAAGGGAGAACTAGAAGACTTAACTATGTAAAAGTAACATGTAATTGGGAAGTGGCTACTTCTCCCTTCACCTTATTTGTGGCTTTTTTCTTGGTTTTTTGGGGTTAGAGTAGTAGTACAAGGGACTACATTACGAATAAGAGTAGATGTGTGAAGAGAAATTGGAGGAATAACAATTGAGTAAGTAGAGGATGTAAGGGTAGAAGAGGGATCAAAATCATCCTTCAAAACCAATAGAGGAGATGGACTAGGAGGGGTTAATCAAATAAGAATAAATGAACTAATTACAGGAATAGAAACATGGCAAGCAACATGAGTGATATAAATTAGAGAGGGTATTGGATCACCTAATGTATATTGATGAAATGGTTCCTTTCCCATTATGTATTGAAGGCTCAATACTTTTTCTCTTTGTAATTATACCTCTTCATCAAAAACATCCTCTCTAATTTCCTTGTGTGTATGTAGATCCAACAAAGGTCCCTCCATGGGTGGGCTCTGTGGAAGGGACTAAGGCCTTAGATTCATTTATAACAAAGGGTGGATTTTAGTGTTGTATAAGGAGCTATTTATATGGTTGATGTAACTAAAAAATAAATCTCTTGTGGTGATGAAATGTCACCTTGATCAAGGACCTCAGAGTCTAAGGAATCTAAGCATATGAGCTCATATTTCTTTCCTCCCAATGAGGTATCTAACATCCCTAGTTCCTTCTTCACTTCCTTAAATGATACAAGGAGTGTCTAAGAATATTTACCTTTTCCCCACACTATTGAGTAGGTTTTCTAGTCTAAATATTAGATGTGTCCCATCTTTCATTCGCTATGAGTTTGTTGTGCCTCCTTTATGAAAATGGAAGGCTCCCCTTGAATGGGATTTAAAAGGTCCTCCTTCATCTAAAATTATCATACCCTTTCCAATACTTGATCATCATTATAAAAATTAAGGAACAAGAAGTCATGATCATAGGGGTTATTTTAATATTCAATGCCTAGCCCCTTAATGTGGTTTTTCACTTGTCCATGGTGATCTCATTTCCTATGTGGACTTAGAGTAGAGGATATGTATTATATGTATATTATAACATCATAAAAGTTCTTCCTATTAGTGTAACACATTATTCCAATCATTAAGTTTGATCTATGAATGTGAAATTTATTATTCTTATGAATATCCTCATCTATGCTTCACCATAGCTAGTAGGTTATTTCCTACTCTACAATCTTGTTTGGGAAATACTTGTTGAGTCATAAGGGTCTAACCTTATGGATAATCACTATGATGACTATGTATTCAGGGTATAACCAATAATATCCACTGATTAGTAGTGTATCTATGATACTCTTTCATATCTTGGGAAAAGGGGACTCATGGATGGCCATCCATACATGCATGTAAATGTACCTAATAATGCACAAAATATTGAAAGTGTATGAATATATACATGAAATAATAAGAGTTACATATCATGTTCTTCATATAGTCTAGATGAGGTCTCCAAAGCAAGCCATTGATGATGTGGACCATACCCAAAACTACATCAAGAAAGTAAGACATCATGTAAAAGTGGCCTCTTATCTTTATGTAGATTTTTTTTGTAATCTTTATCTAATCATTTCTCTTAGAGAAATGATAAATTATGACATCCTAATTAAATCCATCAGTAGAACCCATTTTAGTTGGAGGAATTTTATGGTAGGGTATTCAAATATCCTATTCAATAGGGTCATTCCAATCCAAATTCCCATTATAAATTTTTTTATTGGGGTGGTTTGATTATCTTATAAGTTGATTGTCTCTCTAGGGAGGATCCAACTACTAAGTGCATTCTTGATAGACTTGTTTTTCTTCCTTACCACTACTCTATATAGATCATTATTGGTATTCAAGATAGGAAGAGAGAGGTACCTTTAAAATGCTTCCATAGATATGCATGATCAAACCATATTATTCTTGAAGTGATCAACATGTGTTACTCTCAATATATTCCCTATAAAGAACAAAGTCTCTTAGGATGTTGATATAGGGCATGACTTATGGCTTCACAACTATGAAGAATAAACATTGTCTCCTAAGTAAGAGGATGTACATGGCCAATTATAATTATGATGGAGTCAATTTATCTTCATGTGTGTGAACATCAACCTGATGTATGGCATCCCACAACATCAAATAGTTGTTATAATCTTTTTTGAATAGAAAAGGTTTTAAGAGTGTGTTTGTGTACTTAGTAAAATCATAGATGGATAAATTTTAAGGAGTGAGAGTTCCCCATTATTTCCTAGATGAAGATGACATTATTTTGAAGTTAATTTGGTACTAGTTTACAATTAAATCACTCATCTCTCCTAAGTATGTTGTTAGGTCGGATATACTAGTATCTAGGGCTCTATCACAGGAGAGTAAGTGAAATTGTAAGTTATCTCAAGATCAAATGGGAAAATCATCATTTGATATACTTTAATATAACTTAGACATTAATTTTTAATTTTTTCACCATTAATTTTGAATGCCTATAACTTTATTTTGTTTATTTAATATGAACTTTACCACCTTATTTGGTGGGTATGCCACATAGGCACTATTGACATTTAGTAGGATTGTCACATCATTACCCTCTACCAAGTGTTGTTTTATCATTTATTTGGATTTAGTTTACTGAGTAATGAATCTTTTAATAGTTAAAATTTGACATTCAAGGTATTAAACTATTTTCAAGCATCTTGAACAAAAGTTATGAACATTTTTTGCTAAATACCAAAATTTTTATAACTCTTTCACCAAGCAAAATCATTAAAAACCTAAATGTGTTGGATATACCTATTGATTAAAATTATCAAATAAATTTTTATGGATACCTAGATAAACTAAAGTGTAAAATTGGAGAGTTTGTTCTTGAAGAATAGTGGATGAAGAGTAAGTTTTTAATAATTATAATACCTATAGAATGAAACTTTGGGTCATGTACCCTAAATTCCTAAATTATCTATTCCAAATAAATATTCCAAAGGAAAACACCAAAAAGCTAAATTCTTATAAGATATGTAGATTTTAGAGTAATGAATACTAAAATGTTTTAGATGGATTCATTGAGTAAAATCATCGAGGGAGTGTCACCCAGTAGGTCCTCGAAGCATAAGAGTGCATAACACTTAAAATTATACTACCTTGTAATACCTTCATGGGTAACTTGAAGGTATCTCTTAGGAGATACACATATATTCCACTATTTTACATTTTTGAAAGGTATTTCCTAGGAGATACCTTGAAGGTACACTTTAAGGTAATATAAGTCTCTTCAAGGTATCATCCATTGGTGCCTTAAAGGTGAAGGAAAATTACACTCATGTGCATGTTTAAGGTATATCCTAAGAGAAACCTTCAATGTCCCCTAGTATCTATGAAAACAACCTTCAAGATATCTTTTATGATCATTTTTTAACAAAGGGATGCCAAGTGTCATACTTTTATAGATCTAGGTGAATCAAAATATGGGGTGTAAAACCTTTTAGTTTTATCAAATAATGTTTGAAACTTTAATAATAAATTCATGGTTAAATTTAGGGTATCTCCTAGTACATACCGTGAGTGTATCCTTGAAATTATTACAAGTCCCTTTAAGTAGTGCCTTCAAGCTAAAGGAAAATTCCACTCGTGTGCATGTTGAAGGTAACTACTGGGAGATACATTTAATGTCTCCTTGAATGTATGATAACTAAAAATTTCCTTTAAGGTATCTCCCAAGATAATACTTAAATGGCCTTGAAATACACTTTTAATACCTTCATGGATAACTTTATGGTATCTTTTAGGACATACATTGAAGTAAAAATTCACTTGTGTGCATGTTTTAAATGTATCTCCCAGGAGATATCTTTAGAGTACCTATTGATGGGGATTTTGATAGAATAATAAACTCTAAGCTAGGTATGAGAGTTTTATTCCATTTTAATCCTCTCATGAAATCAATATTTACCACCCTGTCCTACAAATAATGGGAAAGGGAACTTCCATAAGGTTTATTTCACCTATTCTAGGTACATTAAACGTCACTCAGTGGATCATTGATACCATTCCATACAAGGGGCCTTTGATAATTTGAATTAAAGGCACTTCAATAGTTCCTATGTAGTGTCAGTTTGATGGAAGATAATTTCTCCAATCTTAAGGTCAACACCAAATTATCTAAAATTTTGATATAATAATAGTTGTAAGGTTTTTTATTTTTTTGGTGTGTGTATTCCTAGGTCTTGGAGGTGGCTATGATAGTTTTTGTAAACTTAACCAAGTTAGGAAAAATTATAATATATTCAAAATTTTGGCTCTTGTTTTCAAATATTAATCATTTATTTATTAAATGTCCTGGAGCTTTCCATAGTTCGCAACGTGTGTAATAATTTGGTGTTAATTGATATGAATCATACTCTAAGATCGATATATCATATCATCAGTCATGATGAGTGTTGATTCCTTGTCCCACATGTGGGATATGGTTTATCTTTTTTAAATAATGACGAAGCCTAAGATATGAGATTCTCCACATTTTTCTAATGTTTTAACACCTCACCTTGGACCCCTTAAGTTGAATATTTGAAACATACTTTCCCCTCTTATTTCTCCTTTGAAATAAATGTTTTAGATTATTTTTCCTATCATTTTATATTTTCTGGTGTTTTTATTTACTTATAATCCTTGACACATTTAATACATGTATTTACAATGTCCTCCACTTTCCTCTAATTAGTCCTACTTTGGCTAGGATATCCTTTCACGGACCTTGTAATAAATTTAATGCAATGTTGAAGGTATCTCTTAGGAGATACCTTTGACATGATTATTAGTGAAAAGGATAGCTTGGTAGCGATTATTTTTTAAAAGTACATCTAGCTCACTGAGCTATAATCCTAGTTAAGTATGGTTTTATATTTCTATGATATGCTTAGTAAGTGTCTGATATGTTAGAAATGAACAGTCAACTTTTAGGCAATCCCCTTTGAATGAGTTTTAAATTTTTCTATATATAATTTATTTTTGATTTGTTCATACATTTTTAGTTTATGTTTGAGTTATTGTACATATTATGAAGATTTAATATGTATTTCATATTATAGATTATAATTCAAATTTCCTAATCTATAAATAATCACTAATTATTCACTAATAATCTCATAAGTGATACAATATACAACTTATATTTTAAAAAATATTAGTATTTAAATAATTTAAATGGCTTTGCTTAATGTCTTTAGGTGATAAATTAATTCCCACGCTTAAAAGGCATAAGAAGGCCTCAATAAAATAAAATTTAGATATAATACCATTTAAACTACTAAAATTAAAATTAAATCCACACTGACATCTTCCATTTTATGATGGTGATAAAAATCCTCTTATTGATTGGTATTTTGATTTATTTAGTCTAATAATTATGCATGCAGATATATATTTTTTAACACTATAGCTGGAAATTCTTCTTTCTTAGCTAGGAATAATATGTGCCCATGATAAGGATAAACTTGAAGATTCCATTCAATTCTAACTATAAGTACGGAATGTAAAATAGATAATTCTCCATCATGCTATAGATAATTTCAATAAATTTACACCTAGTAAAATGGAATTGACAAAAATGAATGTTTCTCCTTCTTTGGAAACTTTTGGGTTTCAGTTGAATAGTTATGACAACCTTGAAATGTATAGGTTGATAAATAGAGATAATTTGATCCTAAGAATACAAAATATGTTGAAATAAAAAAAAAACAAGGGGCACCAACTTATTATACTTTCCATCATGTAAATATACATTTAAGATGCCCTACAATCATTACATAAAAAACATTGAAGATAATAAGACAAGCAAGGGAAACATATTTGTATTCATATTTGAAAAAGGCTATATAGCTACTCACAATAGTGGATAAATATAAGATTGAACAAAAGGTTGATACACTTTTGTTGGCACAAAATTATGATCAAACACAATTAATTCTCTACATTGTATATTTATTCTAGCAATTATACCTTGAACATTCTAATAGAGCTCTGTGAATTAGGGGATGCCAATATCAAAATAATAAATATGAATAAAATAAGGGTGAATTATATAATTCATTCATTCATAAAACATAATGAGGTTCTAATGAAGGATGATTTATTAATTCCTTTTGATTCAAATACCTTTCAATGTATTATCGAATCAAAATAAGTCCTTGAAGATACAATGGAGAAAAACACCTTAAGGTTAAAAATTGCATATGAACAACACACAATTATATCACAATAGATAACTCTTTTATATGATCAATATAATTCACTATGATTGAGAAAAAATGTTCTGTTAGAAGGGCAATATTTTTGAAAATAGTCACTTCATTCCATATTGTTCACAAAATATGCAACCAATATAATGAATCAAATGAAACAATTTATAAGGATTCATTTGTATAAAGAGTTTGATATGCACATTATCTTATCCAAATGAGAGGTTGGAAGAATATTGAAATAGGGAAAAAAGATATAAGAAATACATGAAAATATAGACACTTCTTCACACAAATCAACTGATCATCACAATAATTGCAAGAGAGAAAATACTTTCTTTTCATGGAACAAATTGTTTGGGATTATTTAGATAAGGCATTTATTTATTTGAAAATGGTTCTTTATCTAGTTTATATAAACAAGATTTAAGTTTTATTGGTAGAATAGTACTAAGAAGAATTTAAGGACTTTCTAACAAAAAAAATATAGAACTAGTAGATTAATTTGAAAAGGGGTCTATTTCTTTCTTAAAAACCCTTGGGTGTAACAACATAGACACTTGGTGCACAAAAGAGAAGCTGGAATGCAACATATTATAAAAAATTATAAATTATTTTACCAATCATGATCTGACACTTTTAGCATAAAAAATAATTACACACAAATAAATAATGGAGCATTATAGAATTTCTAAGAAAAGGTTTTAAGATTTGTGTGTCCTGAATGAAAGTATTTCAAAAAATAAAAAACATTGGGAAACATTATCTCCATATTTAAATAACCATATTGAGAAAATATCTAGATAGTGATGAAGGTCAACTTTCTAAGAGAGATACATAAATTTTTAGCTTCCATTATGACCCCCGTTGTCTTTGACCATCTATTTTAAAAGATTTTAATGCAATGTTCTTTGTTGGTGTGAATGTTGATTTGATAATTATTGATCTTTTGAATATCATTGAATATTTTGAGGAATAACATCTTCACCTATTTCCTCGGGCATTGATTACTAAAGTTCTTGTTAGGGATTTTAATGTATTCAACATTCACAAACTTGAATATTTCTATAGAATTTAGAACTCTCTTAAAAAGTTATGTTGGTCCTTTCTATTAAATATGGGTGTCATACTTTGGGGTATAGATAATGATGGATTTAATTGGACTCATATTACATGTATCAATTTTTCTCAAGATTCCATTAATTTTCATCTTGAATATTTCCTCTTCCATTCACAATAGATTAAATTAGAGAACGTGTTGACATCAGTAAAGAT